>VKHI01000684.1:0-15572 GCA_015145745.1 Poterioochromonas sp. DS
GCTTGGTCGAGTGATTGCTTCGCTGACATCAGCTTCGATCTCAGCGCTCTCATAGACCGTGCCACGTCATCTTCTTCCTCTTCCTCTATTAGGTTGGTGTCAGAGGAGGAGGGAAGAGGCTCAGTGAGAATGTCGATCACCTCTCTCACTGATGACGTGGCCTTTGACCTGACACTCTTACTGCTCTGAGATGACGTCACAGAGGATGATTTCTTAGATAGACGTGATGAAGAGCGTCGAGTCAGAGGGATTTCTTCAATTTCATCATCTTTGTCTTCTTTCTCATCTTCTACTTCGTTCTTTATGCCGCCTTTCTCCTCCTCGTCGATCTCGATGACACTCACTGTGGCGGATTGAGAAGGATTGGTCTTTTGAACTTTAGAGGAATGTGGAATTAATGCTGGTTTCCTTCCTCGTTTCTTTGTTTGGGTTGAGGAAGATCGTGCAATCGGATTGAACTCTAACAGATCTTCATCATCAGAACTATGAAGAGATTGACTTCTTTTCTCCAAGGAATGCGATCTATCATCTTCACTTTGATTAGAGGTCGCATCCTCTTTGAAAGGTCGTCTCTTGTGTTGGAATAAGAAGGCCATTAGTCTAAAGCATTGAAATTCTTTCGATCAAATGAGAGCCCTAGCCTTATAACGAGCGCATACACTCTGGATTGTAGAGGAATCTCCTTTATCGGGAGAGATACTACGAGTTAGTGACATCATCTCTTTTATGTTAGTGAATCAGATATTAATTGTATTGACTATGTTACATGTCTTCTGCTCTTCTATTTTATAGATGTTATTTGTTATTTATCTCTGTCATAGGTAAGAGCAGTCGACTGAAAGTGCGATTCTTCTTAGGAGGGAAGGTAGCTGCTCTTTCGTCATGCAGCTGAGCATATTCCTTTGGAAGCCTATATAATATCACATATCATAAGTGAAGGAGTGCCGGTGTTGTCGATAGCTTACCCTATAGAGAGAAGGACTCGATCTTCATCGATGGGTTTAATACGTGGCAGGAAGTACAAGTGAGGGAAAGACCAGAAGATCCTTCTCATCTCTTCCAGTGATTTCCTATATATTTAAGAGCAATCATAAAACTCAGATGAATAACAGAGAGAAGGTCTACATACCATTGATTCAGATGACGTACTTCATTCTTACTCGAATCAACCTCCCATCCTAACCTCTGAAGACTTGTGATGAGCTGTATGTCAGGCTGTAGAGGATAGGGGAATCTACAATAGTAAGAGACAGAGAGACGCTCAATACAAGAGACAGAGGATACAATGACGTCATCATTACCTCTGCACATATTCACTCATCGCTCTGAAGGAATGAAACATATGGAAGCCCATCGTTAGCTTGCTCACATAGCGTGATGCATGTGAGTAATAGAAGCAGCGACCTGTGACGTGGTTCTCTCGCTCTTTCTCCTTCCATCCGAATGACATCAGCAACGTCCAGAGATCATCGGCATAGTCTTCGTCATCTCCGCCATTCATACTTAGGCAAGCATGCTCTCTGACATGCGTCAACATATCCTTGAGATAAAAGAAGTCAAGGTTCTACATACACAAACACACAGACAATCAGACCGTGAGAAAGATAGGAGAGTGTTGTAAAGTGTCTATTTATACCTGGATGGGTGGAAGGACTTTATGACTATAAGAGAAAGTCATAAATCTCGCCACGAAATAAGATTCTTTCATATGATCTCCACTAGGATGAGTACATGTCCAAAACCTCTTTAATGTTTCTGACCACTTTGAATTGAAATCCCGACGATTAAACTCCTTGCTATCACCAAACCTACTCGAACACCAATGAAACACGGCAGATAGAGATTATACGTGATTGACATACATGGTAGAGAGAGTAAAGTTCTCTGAGGTGTCTGGCACATATGATGGCAGTGACGAGGTGAAGGGAGGGAACTGCTCTGACGTCACTGATCCCATTGTCTCGGCTGTGATGCCATATTTCGATAAGATCTCTTCGATCGTCGGGAGGCTAGGCAGTGACGTAGTCGTTGAGGTAGCGAGGGAAGGTAGTGCGAGTGGAGAGGCAGAGGAGGCGTGAGGTAGTGGGGAAGGAGGTGCGGAGGACTTCGGAGTGACGACAGAGCTCGGTCTTCTCTTGGCCATCTCCGCCTCTTCGTCACTACTGATGAGGTCGATGACCGTCAGAGAAGGCTTAGGAGTACTGGGCACTATGATGACGTCATCATATGAGACCACCCCATCGTCCACCCCCTTCTCTCTCTTCACTCGCTTTAGAATCTGCTCCTCCGAGGCGGTTGAAGAGGTTGCGATTGACGTGGTTTGAAGAGGTTGTGATGATGATGCACCACTACCTCTTTTTCTCTTCTTATGGTTCTCTACCTCTTTCTCTCCCTCTTCTTCACTCTCATCATAACTGAATTCTGTGCGGTGAAGAAGCGCTGAGTTTAATCCTTGTGGTGGAGCACATTTCATACCCCTAGCTCGAGACCGTAGTGCGCTCCTCCTTGTGGAGGCAGTGGTAGAGAGTGGCGGGCCTTCGAAGGTGAAGCGAGTAGGAGGCGCGGTTCTCGTTCTCTTAGACCTCTGCTGCACTACCTCCCTCTCGACCTCGACTTCAGAGTCATCATCTGGTCGAGAGAGAAGAGGAGGAGGAGGTTCTGACGAGGAGTTAGTAGGAGTAGCACTGTTCTTTCGCTGCTCTTCCTCTTCCTCTTTCTTTTTTTTATTTGCTTTCAATGCTGCTACAATGGTCTCCATCGACACAGGAGGACCACTACATTTGATGGCAGCGAGACCTCGGGAGCGAGCAGGAAGACGAGTACGATTAGTTGTAGGTTGCGCATTAGATTGTACTGTCTCTTCCGTCACTTTACTACTATTGGGAGGAGCGATGTCGAGTGGAGGAGTATGGATGGGTGGTAATGGTTGGTTAGTAGAAGGGGAGGAAGAGGTAGAGGTAGTGGAGGAGTAAGCAGTGGAAGAAGGAGGTGATTGCAACTCCGATGACGAGTTTATCGCTGATGCAATGTTTGAGGTATTTGGAGAGGTAGCGGAAGAGGAGGTGGGCTTCGCTGATGACATGACAGCAGAGAAAATCATCTTCGTTGTCACCGCCTTCCTCCCTGACACTAGAGTGGACAAGGATGGTTTTGTTACATTGGATGACGAGGGAGTGGCGGAGGTGGAGGAGGAGGAGGTGGTGGCTGGGAGAGGGTTAGTTGTGGTTGTTAGTGGAGGAGAGGGCAGCGGTTGTTTGCAGGGAGGCACCCTTGTCTTAGATGGCCGGCCAAAGATATGTTCTTCGAGGGTACCGGAGCACTTCGGAAGAGGGAATGACGTCTGACAGCGCTGACATTGAACCATCCTTCGCGGTAGTCGAAATGCATAACACCGCAACACATCGTCAGAACAGGTCGGGAAACAAGCCTTTAGAGCTCTCAAGGATTGGTCAGCAGAGTCTGACGATGAAGGAATGGCATCATTTGTCTTGGTTGATTCAGTCACAGAGGGCCCTTCACTCATCACTCCTTCTACCACAACAGGGTTGACAGTGCCAACATCTCCTTCATCCACCGCATCAGATGATGTCATCACTTGAGAGACAGGGGCTTGAACCTTCTTACTCAACGCCTTACTAGAGGAGGGGGTGGTGGTTGCGGTGGCTTTCTTAGGAGGAGATCGTAGGAGAGGGATGAACTGCTTGGCACTACCTACCTCCACTGAGGTAGTGGAAGAAGAAGGAGGAAGAAGAGGCACATCCAGTACATTTAGTGACGATGAGTTTGAAGTTGAAGCTGGTTTGGAGTCTGGAACGATCTCTGTGGTCGAGTATAGAGTGACGTCAGATCTCGCCAGAAGGAGGAAAGGCTCTGACAACGTTTCAGACGATAGGATTGTAAACAGCGGTAAGAATAGCACATGCTGTGATGTGATTGTCTTAGGTAGCATGAAACTGTCCTATAAGAGAGGTGAGAAGAAGTGATAGGGAGGTAATGCCTGCGAGTTTCACTTACTGGTAGGAGATGGAAATACTTCGTCCTCACGAGCAAATCACCTATTTGAGATGGTTTAGTAAAGGAAAGTCCGAATTGACGGTCTTCTCCATCAATCTTCAGTCCTATATAAAACTGATTGTCGTTTATCTGATCGGCTGACACTTCTTTCAACCTCTGTAACTTCTGTTGTTTTTCGATCGGTACAGCGCGAATACTACGATTTAATGCTTCTTTAAATGATAAAAAGTATACAGAAACATCTTCTTCGTTCGAGGGTGGAGGTAATGGTAATTCGTCGTTTTGTAAGAAACAGTTATTACGATAAACTGAAGTAATTAAATACTTGGCATGAGTAATAATTATCCCATATTCCTTCGTCTGTTGATTTAAACCAGGATACACATGAGATTCCATCATCTTTCGTCTTACTTCTAGTGAAATTGATGATAAAAATCAATAAAATCAGTGAAGTGTTTTCAATTCAAAGTTTCACTTAAAAATCAGGGCGTGTGTTTCGCATGAATCAAGCAGTGCAGTGCACGATCTAAATCACTGAATTCCGAAATCTCGAAACTTCGAAGACAAGGCATTAAGGAGACTTATAAAGAGAGATGCTCGATTAGGGAGGCATGCTTGATGTTCAAAGGATCTCAAAACAAATTAAGACTGATTCTTAGATTATTTAACAGTTGATTCTGAACGAAGAAAGTGTGAGTAATGTCAGGAAAGTATCTTTGCTTCAATGATTTGCAATTCACACAATTCCGAAGTTGTTCCCAAGTGACCACTTGTCCTCCAGGAGGTTGTAGATGCTATCCGATTGGTAGATGTCCGCTCCAACAATACACATTCGGAACTTGTTACTCCCCAATCAATCAATGTACAGGAAGTTATATACTTACAAATAGTCTTGATACTTTCGCAGTACGAGCCCAGGCAAGCGAGGGAAGAGATGTTAGCACCCTCGCCATATACACGGATTTGAGATTCTCTTCTCCAACACGCAGGCCCACTTTCGTGAACGCCACAACTGATGGCGGAGAGGGCGGAGGAGGTGGAGGAGGCGGCTTACCAATTGCTACAAGTTACATTATTTTTGGAGTGATTGGTATAGTTGCGTTGATCGTTCTGGTTCTTGTGACTTGGTGCTGCTGTGCTCGGAAAGCATCCAAAACAGTTGAAGCCAAAGCAGAACGTGCAGCCTTTGAACTTGTCAATGTTAATGAGGAAGTTAACATCTGATTTGAATGGAAGAATATTTATGAGGATAGTGCGTTGTAAATTAATAACCTTATCCTTTTTACTGGTTGATAGCAATCTTTGTGTGTCTCGTACGCTGTATGAGATTTAGAACTAAAGAAATTTGATTTCTCTCTCTCATTGTGAGATTTTGATATCTTTGTCTTCACAGCTTCATATCCACTTGTTTCTTCTTCTTCTTCTTCTTCTTCTTCTTCTTCTTCTTTTTCTCATCCAGATCGAGTGTAAATCCTTTCCATCTTTGAAAGCTTCCGAGGTTCCTCGCTTAAAAACTTATCACATGAATCCTTTGATCTTATCTTTCGAATCTGCAATCTTTGATGAAAATTCTTATGCGACGCCAAATTCTTCAAAAGAGGGAGAGGAAGAAGGTGGCGTGTTGTTAATAAATGGTTTCCGTTTCCGTTTCCGAAATCACCCAAAAACAAATATCAAATATCCCAATCAAAATCTTATCAGAGTTCTGCCCTTAGATTGCTCGCTCTCTGTCTCTCGCACTGCAGAGGAAATAGGGCAATAGGATCAACAGACATTCCGCTACGTTACTCTATTATTGAGGGTTCATTCAAAAGGATTTGATACAAGGAATCTTATTGAATTAATTTTTAATCGAAAGAAAACTTTTCCAGATTCAACTGCAATCCTAATTCTCTAGTTATTAGTTCGACCAAGATTTTCTTGCATTCTCATAGATACTATAAAATTAGATGGATCTTACACCAGAACAGTTGCAATCAACGTTAGCGTTCTTGCATACTCTTGCAGTATATCCACGCAATCTGCGAGGAGATTTTAGTGATAATGCCTTATTTACTTCATTAATCAATCATTTAAAGGCAGATGGATATGGTCTACAGTCTTTTGATGCTGTAGATTCGCGTCGTTTGTCCGGGGAGGTGTCTGGTTCCTCCTTCTACATGGACCTCGCTCTCATCTTCATGTGTGTTCTCTGTGCTGGCCTCGCTTCAGGTCTTACTCAGGTATACTCTACTCTCGCTTCTCCTCCTTTCTCACTCATTCCATGTTGTAGGGTTTGCTATCGCTGGATTTCCTGGAGATGAAGATTAAGTCACAGTCAGGTACTCCGAAGGAGAAAGAATACGCCACGAAGGTTATCCCGATTATTAAACACCACCACCTTCTCCTCGTTACTCTTATGTTATGGAATGCATCGGCTACCGAGGCGTTGCCGATCTTCCTCAACTCCCTCGTGCCGGAGGTCGTTGCTATCATCATCTCAGTGACGCTAGTGCTGATGTTCGGTGAGATCATTCCCGCCTCCATCCTCACCGGACCGAAACAACTTGAGATCGCCGCAAGCTTAACACCTTTAGTCTACTTTGTCTACGTCATCTTCTTCCCGATAGCTTATCCGATCTCAAAGCTCCTCGATTACATAATTGGTCACGAGGAAGGCATGACGTTGTACTCTCGTCGAGAGATCGCGACGATGATGAAGATGCAACACGAAGAGGCCGTGCGACGTCTTAAAAGTGGTGATGCAGTGAGAGACTCTGTCCATAACGATGAAATGACGATCATTGGAGGAGCATTGAAGTTCAGAGATATGAAAGCATCTGATGTCATGACAACTTTAGAGAATGTCTTCATGCTCTCCGCGAAGGAGAACCTCTCTTATAAGGTAAGCTATCACATTATAGTATCTGCATCTTCTGACGTAATTGTTGCCTGGTATTATAGACATTGTATGAGATATTTAAAGCAGGATATTCTCGCATCCCAGTCTATGACAAGGATAAAAATGACATCATCGGACTGCTCCTAGCGAAGGATTTGATCTTTGTCGATCCTGAGGATGAGACACCTATTAATAACTTCGTGGAGTTCTTTGGTCGTCGTCCTGTTATGGTCTGGCACGATCAACTCCTTGGAGAGATATTATCAACCTTCCGCAGAGAACGAGCACACCTTGCTATCGTGCGCGATGTAGTGTTCGAGGGTGAGGGAGACCCCTACTACAAGGTAGTGGGTATCATCACCTTAGAAGACATCATCGAGGAGATCCTTGGCGCTGAGATCGAAGATGAGTTTGATGCCGCTGAAGGCGAAGGAGATGAGCACTGGCATCTGAGAGATATGGATCTCGCGAGATTGAAGTCATTGCGATCGAAGATTACGGATGATTCGCTGTCAGAGGATGAGATCAATGCCATTGTTAGCTTCTTACCGAAGAATGTTCCTCAGGTGGTCGAATACGCGACACGATATAAACTACAATTATCTGACGTCATTAAGAAGTCTCATGTCTTCTTATTGAAGAAACAGACACCAGAAGGAGCGAGTAAACCTCATCCCAATGACGTTATCGTGAGGAAAGGGAAGTTCACGAACACGTGTATCCTCATCCTTCAAGGTAGAGTGAAGGTAGTACAGGAATTAGAACCACACGAGAAGAAAGATGGAGAGAAGGAAGGAGAGAATGACGTAGTTCGTACTGAACAAATCGTTGGTCCATGGTCAACATTATGCGCTGATGCATTATTAAGTAGTGATGGAACTTTTGCTCCTTCCTTTTCTGCTTACATCTACTCTAATGACCTTCGTTTCTTACGTATCTCAACTATCTTCTCAGCTGCTTACTCACTCTCTCATACGAGATTTGTGGATAAGAAACGTCATCATGGTGATGTAGGAGTACAACGAGTGAGAATTGCATCATCACCTGATTCGAATTATATTAACTTACGTGGTGATTTGAATCGTTTATCAAGAAATAAGACTCATAACGGGGAGGTGAAGACATCAGGTCATGGAGATCATGGTGGTATTGGAGGTGACGTCAGAGAGTCGATTAGTGGTGGTGGAACAGATAGTCTACTACTAAGAAGAAGTATTACTGCTGATCCTGCCTTTAGACCTAGTCGAGCACTGTCAGGCACCGACGAAAGTCTTGCTTGGAGTGGGAATGATAGGAAAAGTGTTCTTCTCGCTAATATGAGTGGACCCGGTAATGCTGGAGGTAATAATAGTTTCCCTGCACCTGGTAGTAGTTATCGATCAGAGTATGAGCCGATCGATGTTAGTAGAGTGTCAGTGAGTCAGAAGAAGGGAGGATTGAAGAAAGAGCGACCTTCTGTTAGTAGTAATGTAGTTGTATCTGATGCAGAGTCGAGTACATCGGACAATTCCTCCTCATCAAGCACTACGTCACAGAAGAGAACCACATCACCTGAGAAGACAGCGAAGAAAGTAGTGACCGGTAACTCGTTATTAACACCGCTAATACGACAAGATGAGAAGGAAGAAGGTGACAGCACTGTTGTCAATAAACTACATGAGAACAAATAACAAGTTACATTTAATAGAGTTTGTTTCTCATCGTCTCGCTGATGACGTCATGTTATATCTTTCGATTAGATTCTTTCTTCTCCTATTTTCATCGTATTCATTATCATCACTACTGCACAAGACCACTCATATAGACTATAGTAAACACATATATACACTGCTAGATATACATTGACAACTACACACTCAAACACTACCCCTACCACTCCCCGATAGCGCTATCTAACATTCTCTCACACTACCTCCTCCTTCTCCTCCTCCTTCTCCTCCTCCTCTTTCCTCTTTTTTATCTGTTTTTGTTTTTTTGTTTTTTTTTCTCTACTTTTCTTTCCTCTGCTTTTTTCTTCTTTTTTTTATTTTGAGTTGCATACCTCCCTAGACAATAGAGAAAATGACGTCATTTTCCTATAGTTTAGTTATTATATAGTTCCCACCACCTCACCTCCTCTACCTAGCCCTCTACCCCATGTCAACTTCATCACACTCCCTCTTTCCTTTGATTTCTTCGATGACAATAGTGACGTGGTTTTAGTAAGTTGAGGGTGAGTAGAGGCGGAGGAGGAGGTGGTGGTGGTTTTGTCTCTGCACTATGCTCTGATGTCAGACTGCGTTATAGTCATAGTGACAGTGCTATAGCTTACCAGTGAGATTCCTGCCTTCATTATGTCATATGTCAGTCAGGAAGCCCTTGTAGTGCTTTATAACAATAATATATATATTAAAAGAGGAAGGGAAAGATGGTTGGGAGGCATGTTAAGGGATATGTTACATATAAAGCATCAGAGATGGTGAGGGACATTCTGTAAGAAAAGGGGGAATATCTCAGACTCCACCTGCTCCTTCCTTCTCACTTATCCTGTGGTGTCTAACTTCATTAAATGAGTTGTTCGTTGGTATTTCATCTTTACAATCCCATTTTTGGTCTTTGAGTTCATGTGATAGTTGCAATCTCTCGTGTTTTGCGAACTCTTACTCGCTCTACACTTCAAATAGCGAAGCAACGACTAAGGCAGGGTGACAAGCGGTATAGAGAGTCAGAATGTGTCAAGTGATATGTTACAAACAAAGCATCAGAGAGATAGAACTAGAGAAGAGAGAGAGGGGGGGTTGTTGATGCTGTACTAGGAAGAGATTTGAAAGAAAGAAGAGGGGGGAAATGAGATGAGGATTTTAATACCCTTGTCTCACTAATACACTAGAAGCTCGTTGCAATCGTTCAATGTCATGTTCGAGTTGTGCCAGCTCTGACTCCATCTGTTCCTTCCTTCTCACTTGTCCTGTGGTGTCTAACTTCACTAAATGAGTTGTTCGTTGGTATTTCGCATTCACATGATCCCATTTCGTCTTAAGTTCATCTAATAACTGCAGTCTCTCGTCTTCTGTGAGTTCTTCATAGCTTTCTGGTGTTCTCTCCACCTCACCCATCTGCTCCTTCACATAGCGTTCGATCATCTCATTCTCACGGCGAATCTCATCCTTCACCTGGGTTAGGTAAGCAGGAACTTTTCCATAGTCCTCCTTCTTAAGGTAATTGAGTTCTTTCTGTGGTGGGCGACGTGGTGCTTGGAGGATAGCCTCGACAGCGTTGGCTGTGATGAAGTTCTTGGATGTGGTGATACCCATGATAGGCTTGTCATCCTTTGGTGGAACTTGCTCCTTACGACGATCCATATATGTGAATGGTCCACCAACAGTACTATCAGGAGATTTTCTCTCAGAAGGACTGAGGGAGCGAGTAAGGCCAGTCTCTGGCTTTGGAGGACCGAAGTAAGCTCCATCCTTCTTAGTGACTTTTCCAGCCCCTAGAAGGCGTGTAGATGCATGGCAACCTATGAACCAATGATTACAATAAGATTTTACAACATTTCACATAAAATCAGAGAATATCTTACCAAATGTCGAATAAGGAACAACTGCTGCTTTATTCTTATCAGAGGTTGGTTTAGGTCTCTTTGGTGGTTCAACATACTCTACTGGTACAAGATTATAGATGGATTCACCGTAACGACTCATTTGACAAATAAACTAGCTGTGTTTAGACGAGATAAAAGAGCTTTTTGTTAATTGTTTTGATGATGATATATATATATGATGAAACTGTCAATAACTGTTACATTGATACAAGCGATTTCGAACTTTCGAGAAATCGTAATTTCGAACTTCTGTGGATCGTGCGTTTTTGCACGAAAGTTTTGTTCTGTGCATTGGTGCACATTTGATATCTTTTTCTTTCGATTTCGTAATATCTTGATCTATTAATTAACAGTGAAAGATGGGTATTCTTGATATTATTTATTTAAATAATCCTTACAAATTGAATCCTTTCTATGCAATTCCAATTGCATTTGGTCTTGCCTTCTTGCCACACATCCTTAAGTCAGGTTTGGTGAAAGAAAAGAATCTTAAACATGGAAAAAAGAAGTCCACGCAAGAAATGATCGCTAATTCTCGTCTGGAGGCTGATTTAGCCATGGATAATTCTCCACTCGGTATTAAAATTGCAGCTTACGCCGGCTGTCATAACAATGGGATGGAGGCATTGATTTACTTCAGTGCTGCTCTTCTCTCTGCTGTGGTCACGAAGGTTCCTGCTGATATTGTTAGTGGAGCAGCTTCTGCTTTTATTTTAGTTCGTATTTTATATACAACTTTCTATTTAACTCCTTTGAATGGTCCTCTGCGTTCTCTTGCCTGGGCTATCGGTGTGTGGATCTGTGTGGATATTTCGCTTAAAGCTGCTGACCTCTATAGCAAAGGTCTCTAAAACTCTTCCCTGTATGAATTTGTTTCCATTAATACATAAATGATGTAGACAGTAGAATATCACACCCATTTATTACTTACTAATTGTAGTTGTTGTAGGAGTTTAAGGTAGAATACATGATAAGACCTAATAATAATACTGTAGCACAATATCACAACCAACAATCTTCACGCTTTCATTCCAAAAACTGGTAAAATCCAGTCACGTTTGTTACTTTAACAGTATCATCCCAAGTCTTCACCCTTTTTCAAAGTCATTCTATCCTTGATCGCTTATGTAGGGTTAGGGTTTTTTGGTGAAATTGGATTGAAAAGTGCCATTTTTCTTGTCTGAAGATTAGATTCCCGATCTGTATTGAATGCATACGAGTGAAATCTCAGATTTTATCTATATTCTACTATTTAGAAAATGAATCAAGAACTTAACGACATTAAAAGAGAAATTCAAGCTATTAAAGATGTCCTCCATTATCAGTTATGTAAAAGAAGCTTTTGAAAAGAAAATAGATCCTCCTATAATCAATTTGGACAAAGAATTTCGGTTCTATAAAATGATAACTCAAGATGAATACACGAAACAATTACTTGAAAAGCAGAATTTGCTTTTAAGAGGTAATTTCTCTTACTTTTTTTTAAAATTAATAACTTCTTTTATTTCACACAGCTTTTCCATTGCCAACAGCTGGTAGTCTTTTCAAATCAAACCTAATAGTTCTTTCTTTAGGAAAGCCTCTTTCTGAGGGTATTCCTCACCTGGAGCAACATATTACAGAATCCGGTAGTTCAATTCCGTCAGCCCAAGATCATCCCCCTTGTGAGCGCAGACGTTTTACAGAATTTTTCCTCTGCCAAGTTCCTTCATCGGTCTGCAGTATCCGAGTAGAATTTGGGGATCGATTTCTCCTGATGATGATATAGCCTTTTTTCTGCGACTGAAAGTTAACATTTCTTTAGAAGATATATTAAAGGCAATGAATTTATTTTTCCAGTTAGAAAATCACCTTGGTATTAAAAATATCACACCTGATATTTGTATGTAAACAGTCGGTGGTATGAGGATATTCTTATCAGGTTTTTTCACATTTATTATACTTCGACTAACCGATTGCCATAAGTTAACATACAAATATTAGGTGTGATATGTTTAATACCAAGGTAGTTTTCTAACTGGAAAAATAAATTCATTGCCTTTAATATATCTTCTAAAGAAATATTAACATATTTTACTACTGTGCTTTCAGTCGCATAAAAAAGGCGATCGGTTAATCGGAGTAATAAAAGTGAAAAACCTGATGAGAATATCATCATACAACTGGTTTGGGTGGATATATTTTGTGCACATGATAAATATTTCACCGAGGAGATCCTTTATTGGAATCGGAAAATAATTATTAAAGTCAAGTTAAGATTAATTTTAGGAGTGGTGTTCCACAAAGTGTATTTAAACTCAATAAAGATGTTAGAAATATTAATTAGCATCCTTTGAATGAAATTCCGATTGATCTAAGTAGATTGTCAAGTTCAAGATTCCCACGAACCAACTTTATAAAAGCTGCGAATTGTGCTCTAAAATTTTCAAGAAAAAGTTCTTGAACTCCAATTGGGTGCCGTATCTTCATCCGATGATGCTTGCGCGCTAACTCTTGAATGCTGAGTCATGGGTGGTGAAATGCAATATCAAAAGAAAGAAAACAATTCAAAGCAGGAAAATGACAATAAAATATAAGGTAATGTTGCCCGAGCTGGAGAAAAAAAGTGATAATGGACTCGATAAGTAAAAATAAACGAATTAGAACTTTAGTACTAGAATGCACTATGAATCTACAAATTTTTATCAATGAAATACTATCATTTCATTTATTAAAATGTATAGTCAACATTATCAGACTTTAAGTGTAAACTAAATTACCAGCTACTATTACGATTAAAACCATTTATTGGTATTGTTTTAAAGCAGAAGGCTGAGATATGATATCAGCTTCAGTTAACAGCAAACACATCTATTCTTCTGCTTTCCTTCGCTTGCTGCTGTTAGCGGTTCAACTTCATTCTTTCTTTAATCTGACTTATCAGCATTCGAAATGCTTCAACCACATTGGTTGAGTTCTTCGCTGACGTTTCAATATATTCCATTCCCATTGACTTCGCGAACTCCTACTAGACCAATACCGTATCAACCATAGTAATGAGAGAATCGATAATATATTCCTTACCTGTCCTTGTTCGAAGGTGACGACTCGCTGGGAGTCTAAGTCGGATTTGTTTCCGACTAACAGCTTGTTGACACGTTCATTGCCCCATTTGGTAATAAATCGTAACCATATTGCAACATCATTAAAAGAAACAGCATCTGCGACATCATATACGATGAGAATAGCGTGACTATTACGATAATAAAAGGAAGTAATTCCGAATTTCTCTCCTGGTGATCTAACATCCCACTAAAATTATGATATCATATTTCAACCAATACAGTATGGAGGATAAATCATGAAACTTACGACTTGAAGTTTAATCTTCGATCCATCAATATCGACAGAGCTAAGTTTCTTCGGATATTAGACGAAAAACGAATCGAAAAGAGAAAGCTTTCCTTACAAAGTCTACTCCTATAGTCGCGGCAGAATCTTCGGTAAAGATATTATCAACAAATCTCAACACTAAATTTGTTTTTTTCCGACTCCAGGATCTAATAGGGAAAAAAAGTGTTACTTGTAACCCTTTTCTTTCTTTCGTTCTATTGATTATTGATTATTGATTATTAATTATTATTAACATACCTCCAATTAATAATAATTTATAAAGAAAATCATAATCTGATGGATTAATACTCTTCTTATGATTCATTTTTTTTTCACGATTCATTATGAAGATATAATAATATCCTTACTTTAAAAATGAATGAAGGTTGAACATTCGATACTAGAGACAACTCTCTTTACAAGAGTGTCCCAAAGTTACAGATCATTTAGGTCACATAAGTAACAAATGCGTAGAGTGCAATGATCTTTTCAATGGAAACTAATTCTTCTTTTTGAATGGCAAATATCATGAATTATATCTACCAAAGACATCAGAGGCCACTTTTTCCGCTTTTTGTGTGTCTCTAATGATTGTGGTTTAGCTCTTTATTCAGTAATTGATATTTTTGCTTTGAAATCTACATTCAACCGCGTAATGATCGTAATGACCCGTCCCAAAAAAAATCTTTCACACGAAAAAGGTTTTTCATCGTGCTAGTAAATGTCAAGCAGAAAAGGTTAAAGGGATACTAATATTTGTGTCTTACTGACCGCACAACATAGTCTTATCACCAGAAGAGTAGAGCTAATTAATTATAACGATTAGAGGTATAAAACACGAAAGATTCTCATTTATAAAACATATGATGTTTAGTGTATATTAATCTATAAACCTTTAAACTGATACAGTATTTATCATTTCGGTCACCGCTACTCAATTATACGTAAGGGTGAAGGGATACTTGATGATATTAACTTCATTTAACAGCAAACGCAGCGATTCTTTCCCTTTCCTTCGCTTGCTGTACTTACCCGTACACCTCTATTCTCATCAGAAACGGCTTCAGACTTCATTCTTTCATTTATTTCACTTGTGAGCATCAGAAATGCTTCATCCACATTGGTTGCGTTCTTCGCTGACGTTTCAATATATTCCATTCCCATTGACTTCGCGAACTCCTACTAGACCAATACCATATCAACCATAGTAATCAGAGAGAGAAGGAAATTGATATTCTATTGTTACCTGTCCTTCTTCGAAGGTGACGGCTCGCTGGGAGTCTAAGTCGGATTTGTTTCCGACTAACAGCTTGTTGACATTCTTACTGGCCCATTTGGTGATTTCGTTTAACCAGTACTTCACATCATTGAAGGAATCAGCATCAGCGACATCGTACATGATGAGAATACCATGACTTTGACGATAATAAGAGGAAGTGATTGTGGCGAATTTCTCTCCTCTTGGAGTAATATCCCACTATTATCATGAAACCCTTGATTCAACCAATTTGGCATGATAAAAAGTGGCACTTACTATTTTCAGGTTAATCTTCGCTTCATCAAGCTCTACACTCCGAGTTTTCTAAAAATATATAATCCGAAGAACAACTCAAAAAGAAGCAAAGTTAACTTACAAACTTAGCACCAATAGTAACAACGCAACCTTCAGTAAAGGTATCATCCGTGTATCTCATAACGAGGCTTGATTTCCCAACACCGTAG
>VKHI01000685.1:0-15549 GCA_015145745.1 Poterioochromonas sp. DS
TTCCACGGCAGCGGCTTCTCTGAGGTGATTCATGGCGCAAAATCATGGTATTTATTCCCTCCACAATATAATAAGATGATATCGAATCTATTTGATGCGAACTTGACTGTGTTTCAATGGCATGAGCAGGTTTATCCACTCTTCTTAAACCAGTCATATCGCAGGGAGGTCATCGAGGACATTGCGACTAAGGAGCGAGAACAAGAGGTGCAGGACTTGCCTATAGAACTTTTAAGTCAATCATCTTCACCTTTACTCAATGCTGATGGAGTTTTTCTCTCTGTAAGGTTTCTCAGTGCTATAGAAGAGCTTGTCCCCGACTTCTTTGAGTGTACCATCACACCAGGTCAGATTCTATACTTTCCTCCCTTTTGGATGCATGCAACACTCAATCGAGATGATTATAATGTATTCTTTAGTCATTTCCTTGATCTTCAGTTGATGAAGGAATGAAATCTTCTTGAAATCTTCTTTGAAGTTTAGGTTTGTTTTGTTCTATTTGTATTTAGTTAGACATTCTTCACATGACTGTAATGGAGTGCTAAAAGAGTGTTATGAATTCTCAACAGCTTTTAACATACATCAACGCGGAGATAGTCGGCTAGTCAGAGGTTTGTATTTCATCCTTCATCTCCTCGTTCTTTATCATCATCCGCTTCTCCAAAGCACGACAATAAAGAAGTAAATCAACATCATGATGTGCATGCCGTGAGAGTATATGTTTGCTTTGATTAATGGTTATGAGGAGATGAGATATAAAACATGTGGAGTAGAAGGGTAAGATTGCTATAGCGCTCTCTGTATATGTGGGAATGAATGAAAGACAAAGCAAAGGGGATGATGATTTAAGCCAAGAACTGAGCAACATCCTTGGCATTATTTATCTGATGCACTTCTATCTTCTCTAATAAAGACTTGACAAAGACCTCTTTATTCGATTCAGAGTGTTTTAATACAGCCTTGAGGGCATCTTCCGCAGAAAGCTTCGAAGGAGACGCAGCACTCTTATCAAAGATGACGATGCGGTTCGTTGGGAAGGTTTGATTGTCAGGGACATGTAGGAGAGTAGATTTATCACCAACAACGACTGCTGGAACACCATAATATTTATGTTGAGCGAATGAGGTTGGCTTCTTTCCCACACTACCTCGGAAAAGAGTAGAGACAGAATTGGCTGTGATGACGTTGTATTGCTTGCCATAGACATCTGCTCCAGCACCGACTGCAGCTTGAGTGACCTCATCATCTGCACCGACCACGACAACAGACTTATCTCCCTTCACGAATGAAGTACCAGGAACGGCGAGTGCATTTCCTTCGTTGAGGATGACACTAGCAGCATATCCAACAACCTGTGTCAAGGCGCTGGCAGGGGCAGACTTAGATAAGATAATATTAGCACCTGTTATAGACGACACACACATATTTAATATAAAGAGATAGGAGATAGGGAATAAGTTCACTTACCAGTAATCTCGCCATTAAACTCAATGAACTGCACTGCAGTCTTATCGGACTTGGTGTGGAAGACGACGATAGGACGTTGACCAGCCTTGGCTTCCTTCACCTCTACGAACTGCTTACCATCCCATTCGTAGTTATCTGCCTGCCAACGAGGATCAAAGTTCCATCCCTTCAAACGAGCACGATGATCGACCTCACGAGGAGGAGAAGGGAAGAAGAAAGAGCGAGCGATCAACGCTGTCGCTGGATCATCAGTGATCACACGGACACCAAGTTGATGACGTTGATGGGATCCAACAATATTATCTTCAACGAATAAGTCAACACCTGAGGATAACTCAGCTTGCACCTCGACTGCCAGGTCATTGAAATCACTCTGAGAGATGGAGTCACCAGCCTCTAAGAACTTAACAGCTGGTCCGTCAAGGACAGGGCTCTTTGCCTCCACTGCATCAACATTAGTGAGCTTGGTCCCTAATCGGCCTAATATTATAGGAAGTCTTGCATTATGAAAGGCATTCTCTCCAAGTGGAGAAATGTTATCATCGTTCAATGACCAGTTCACTGAATAGATTCTGCCTTCACGTTGTCGAGGGAAAACACCCCATTCTTCGGTTTCTGCAGGACGCTCAAAGACAGGTAATTTCTCGGAGTTGTAAGCTATCATGAAGCAAGGAACAAACAATTAAGCTTAGCATTCAAAGCAAAAGAAAAATCATTATACCTCGAACAAAGACGGTTTTCGCCGAAGTTGATCTTTGAAGGCTTGCTTGAAGGAGTTTAAATGATTGAACTCGTAAAGATTGCATGATGACTTTGATATTTAGTTCGAGACTTAATCAACCTCTTTGCTCTCTATGCCTCGATTCCATCAACAAACAAGGAAAATCGATTTTGAAGAAACTCGATTTCTTCATTTCAAAGCTTCTTTTTAATTTACATGATAGAGGAGAGGAGCTGAAGTAGGGGAAAAGTAAGAATAGTTTTAATGTCAAGAAGAACCTAGTCTCGACAAACCTTTCAAGCATCTACAATTTGACGATTCAGTAAGGAGAAAAGACATGTTAAGTAGAATGAAGGTTCCATCGGCAGTTCCATAAAGGTTCTTGAGGGGCTGCACAAGAAGCAGTGGTTTCATCCCATGAATTCATTGAACAATACCATAAACCTTCACCAAAATGCTTATTTTTGTTTAATCTCTTGAGTAATGAAGATGTTTCAATTCCTCTTGAGACTGCTCGCCATTTTCCGCAATGTGGATTACAACAGCGAATCCATTCCACATCAAGCTTTCTCTTTCTTCCTCTGGTCATCGATTGATTAGCTAAACGAGTTTCAGCACGATCAGCTACTTTCAGTTTCTTTACCCAAAGTCTTAGGAAAGATCTCACTTGCACGTGTTGTTGTTCATCGTCGCGTGTATAGTAATTCTCTTCTGGTGCATCACAATTATTGCGATCAGAATCGTAGATATTAAGATCACATGTCCAAATATCGGGGAGAGTCTCAGGATTGACAGTGGGAGGCAAAGATCGCCACTTGTCGCAGGTATTGCATTGCACCCAGACACGGTCCGTCTCAGCAACTTTGCCCGATTCAGGCTGTGCACTTGTTTGTTGGGTATGCTTTTCAGCGGCTGCGGCAGCAGCAGCGGCTTGTCGTTGAGAGGATCGGGTCGATTTCGAAGAGGCTGCAGCAGACGTTGACGTGGCGAGATTAGCTAAGGAGGCATTGCTGGCACTCGCCTTGGCAGATTGAGAACCTCTTGAAGTAGTAGGAGGAGCAGTTTCTTCCTGACTTTCATTTTCTTCTTCATCTCCTTCCTCCCCTCCCGCTCCCCCAACAGCTTCTACATTTCCTTCACCTTCATTTTTACGATAATAAATCTCTTTCAATTGACGCTTACGCTTCGACAATTTTGGCATCTTCCTCTAAACAATCAATATATGATATTATATTTCAAAAAGGTTGGTCTAGTTTCAAGCAGTTACCTTGTGATTGTTCTGCGTGTTTGTTATGGTTGTTGAAATGGTTTTTGAAGAGAAGTGCCTCTCGATAGGAGAGATATACTGTTATATCGCGATGAGAGAAGATCGTCAATTTCTCTTGTGAATGATGTGGAAGTTAAATCTAATCATTTATCTTCTATCTATAAGGATAGTATGGTGTTTCCTTTCTTTGAATGTGAGGCAAAGGTCTTTTAGGATGGGGGGAAAGGCTAGTCAAGGAGCGAGAATGTATATGAGCTTATCTTCAAGGATCTTAAACAATTTAAAACTTCGATTTAAAGATCAACCTATTGACCGAGTGATAACTTGTTGGCAAGATTTTGCTTCACAAAAGAAATATGAAAGATATCTTGATGAAAAGAAGGAGATTTATCAAACTGCTGATTGTTTTGTCAATGGTTTGAATGCAGTTCCCTTCTATGATAAAACGTTATTTACCTGGGTGAAGCCATTTGAAGATAGCTATGAGGCAATAAGAGACGAGCTTCGAGTTTATAACCAAAAACATGAAAATAACGTGGGAAATGAGGTTGGAGGTGAATGGGTGGCTGCTAGAGATGTGGTAGGCGCTGCCTATGGTCTCGGGTGGAAGACATTAGGATTACAAGATCGAAACAATTGGAATGAAGAACTGTTGGAAGACTTCCCACAAACTATCAAAGCATTGAAAACATTAAATATTCCTGTTTGTGAAGCGTTCTTCGCGAGACAAGGCCCACAGAGTACAATCCAACCTCACAGCGATAAAAACAACTTTATCATCACATGTCACCTTCCACTCGATGTACCTGAAGGAGAATGTTATATTCGTGTAGGAAATCAAGATCATTATTGGAAAAATGGAGAAGTTTGTGTCTTTGACACGAGTATCATTCATTCCACTGAGAATAAGTCAGTAAAACCGCGGTATATTCTCCTCCTCCGACTATGGCATCCTCAACTCACGTCGATTGAAATTGAGGCATTAAGGTAATCCCTGTAAATCAATGTCATTGTGAATTAATTTCATTACTCTTTTTTTCTGTAGTTTTATCTTCCGTTATTTGGATCATGTGAGTGCAGGAGAAGAGGAGATGATCGATTTCGAGAGAAGAGAAATCTTCTATGGCAAACATTAACGAAGATCAATGGAAGAAATGAATTCAGTCATTGGAATATTATCTATTATTATTGTTGTTACTATTCATAAAATTATATCATTCACATCTGATTCAACCACTGTACTCTATAGAGAAGTTATTCTTCCTTCTATCTCTTTCAAGTAAGTAGGACTCAGACGCAGTGAATATATAAAAATTAGAGAGGAAAAAAGAGAGAGGGAAAACAAAGCCTCCCCATTTATTCTGAATAAACAGCAAAGAATTACTACACCTATTCCCTCGCTTCAAACTGCCACTGGTTAACCATCCCAGAAAATAGGAGGATTCCAACAGAATGGCCATTCAATGCCATAGGACTTAAACTTTCTTCGAAGAATACTTGGACACCACTTTCTGTCACCGGGACTGTGTAAGTGCAATGTCTTAACGAACTCATCGATGTTAGAAGGTCCTAAGTGACGACAACGACCATTAGACAAATGAACAACACAGGCTGTAGTATTCCAATAGACAGTATGATTAGGAGCAAATCCTTTAGGCATAATATCATGCCATATCCGATCTAATAATCCGAATTTCGCGTTAGGATCACTTGCATTCTTTCCGAAGAGATGGTTAAAGACCTGATAGTCGGGGATCGCAGGTCTTGCTCCTAATGCAGAAGGTGAGTTTGAGGTAAGAACTTCAGAGTGCCATTGATCAAGTGCTTCTCGAGAAACCTGTGTACTAACGACGAAAGAACCAACATGACCAGAATAAGACAAGAAAATTGGCTTTTCCTTTGTAATGACAGGTTTCTTTTCAATCATTTCCATTGCACAATTAGGTCTAATAAATAATACATCACAATCATACCATACAGCATATTCAATATGTGAAGGTAGATAATCTAATAAATGCATCTTAATCGCCATAGATCGTTCGAATGGTTGTGAGTTCAACAACTTTCGACGACCATGTGAGGTGAAATTTTCATTATTATGTAATGAATGACTAGAGGATAGGTGAGAAGTGGTATTATAAAAGGAACCATCAGTGGATTGGAATGTCCTTCGATCAGTGCTTCGTAATCTTCTTCTTCGTTCTTTACGCACAGGAACGATGTGAATGTTTTGATTAGGAAAAGACTTCAATAATTTCTTATTTAAACATGTATCTTTATCCATTAATAAATAGATTGAACCTTTCCATCCACCAATTTTCGTTAAAGACTCAATAGATGACATGCATTTAAATAACTCTGAGGTGGAATAAATTCCTGTCGCACCAAAGACAAAGGCAGTCTTATTATCATCAACTCCACCATGTGGATAGCCTGTAAATCGTGGTACACCTTTCAAATGCTCTGATGATCGAGAATGGAGTAGTTCTTCACGTTCGATTGAATCTTGAGCAGAAAACATTGAGAATTCAAAACGTAATAGGATAATAGCAATTGATATTACAATTGAAGCAAAGATCATATAGTATTTTCTTTGATTGGACATCATCATTGCGAACTGAATGAACGCAGATCCTCTGCGCAAAGTTCGCTTTATCTTGCCTGCAATCAATCGAAACAAAAGAAATTGCAGGTGACTTGATCTGCGATCTGCGATCTGCGATCTGCGATCTGCGATCTGCGATCTGCGATCTGCGATTTGCGATCTGTGCAACTGTGATCAGGGCATCTGGACATTATAGAATGCGATAACAGATTACCGTTTCCGTTAACCCCTTAACGGTTCACTGCGATGTTGCCGTTACGGTTGATGAATTTGAAAAAATTCTCTTTGAGTGTCTTGACCGGAGTTTATCTCCGATTAGATAGAGAGACGACGAGGGTTAGTCTGATCAAGACCAAGCTCTGTGAAAGATAAATCGATAAAATGATGAAACCAACTCGCAAACAGAGTGCGGCTCCCTCCACATCTGACAATAAGTCGCCTCGAGGTAAAGTTACTTCCTCACTGGTCCAAGCAAATCTAGCTGCCGAAAGGGCGAACGTGAAGAAGAGCACACCAAGATTAAGCAAAAACTATATCAATAAAAATTGTTTGGTTTCTGTCAACCCATCAGTGACTTCAGAAGCATCTCCTTCACCTCTTCCTAAAGCTGACGGAAGGGCAAATCAAAAAAATAATAAAAGTGCTGATAGTGACAGCGATGGCTACTCCTCCGATGAATTCAATGATGGAGGGAAAACTAAAAGTGTTGATATTCCTGAATCCATCCAAAAGGCTCTAAAGATTACTGCTTCAACAGACGCCACCCACTCACCTCACCTCAATCAATACATGAAGCTCGAAACAGAGTTGGAGAAATTAAAGCAAATGGAAAAAGAATTTCGAAGAAAGCAAGGAAGACAATATTTACAAGAACATCAACTAAAGAATAAATTAAATCCAGCGATGACTACGACAGGAAACACAATGACTACTGCAACGACAAATCTTACTGCCACATCAAGTGTGAAAGGAAAACAATCTATAAAACCAAAGGATAAATATTTGGAGAAGAAAGAGTCGTTAAAGCAATGGGAGAAGAAACTACGAGAAATTAACTGGCGACCATTACCCCCCGTCCAACAAAGCACCAATAACACAACAAACCTTTCCACGCCTCAATCCAACACTCAACGACCCATTCTTACCAAATCTGAGGTTCAACTTAATCGAAAATCTTTTATTCCTGTTCTTCCAATGTCAGAAGATGAGGAAAATGATCGACGACCAATGGAAGAAACGAAAGATTCCTTCTTTCAAAAGATGTTCAATGGCATGATCAATATCCAGGAAGGATATCAATCCGATCACATTATTAATGCGCCTACTCATGTCAATGTTACCTCAGAGGATGAATATTCGCAGCCTAGTGATCGCAATAGACGCTCTCCTGAAGGACTGCTTCCCTTGGATGATCGAGAGACTAATATGTTACAGTGGTCATCTTCACATCTAAAAATGAAGAAAAATGTCTACCAGAATGATGACAAAGAGGATGAAAAAAATAACGAGCGTCACATTCCTTTCATTCAGCGACCATCCGTACAACCACTACAGCCATCAACAGAGCATAAGACCGAGGAGACAATTCCTCCGCCTCTCCAGGACCTCGGTCTGCCGTACCACGAACCCTTTGTGAATGATAAAGATAATGATGATGACGAAGATGCAGATCACAGCGATGGGGACTTTGAGGATGATTATCCAATGCCTTATCGAGATCATAACTCTGATGATGACCTGCTGGATATTCCTGTCATTCGATTGTCACTATCAGAGAAATTGGCACCTTTATTACTTTCTGCTTCCTCGAAAGAGTTTTCAGCGATTCCTAAAGAATCAGAGCAGATGTCAGCACCGGCACCACTGAAAGAAGTCCCAAAAGTTGAGAATTTTAATTTTGTCTCTCAGTTAGCAGATCAACGCCCGTCTGTCGCACGCGCAACCCAGAAACCGAAGAAGGAGGAAGAGAAGGAACAAAGTGACCCAACATTCACTATGAGGTTTGATAATCATGAGGTCCCAAAGTCAATGGTCTATCAACGCACAGAAAGAGAAGAAGAGAAACGTTTTTCGGAAATTCCACTGAATAAGACAGAAGAGAGGCTTCTTTACGATCGTCTGCATTCTTATTCTGCAGCTGCCTACCTTCCTCCGCGCTCATTCTATCCCATCGAATCCAATCGTTATTCATCTGTTTATAGTTCGATCGAGGATAATGATAGTAGCGGATCTGAAGGCTCTGATGACATCCCTGAATACAGTGCCCTGAACGCAGTCTATAAAAGTTTGAGGCATAAGAAAGATCAAGAAGACAAAGAAAAGAAGAAACATCAGTTACAGCAAGCTCGTCTAAAAGAGAAAGAGTTGCTCCAGAGGAATTCAAATCTTCCCGTAAACACAATAAGATCGCCGTTATCCCCGCAAAAAGAAAATCAAAACTATTTACAAATTCCTCATGGGGAAGATAACAAAGTCAAGAGTAGCAGCAACACCTTGAAGTCATTTGTTTCCCCACCATCTTCGCACTCAGCTGTTTTGGAAACTTCTGAGGCTCAAGAAGATGCCTTCCGAACATCTCATCCTTCTCAAGCTGCTGTCTTTAAATCTTCTCCTCTTCATCCAGATGAGTCAATGTTTTCCCGCACAAGCCCTGTTCCTCGGCCTTCCTCTTCGTCATCAGCAGCCCTTAAACTAAAGATGGAAATGATGCAAGAACTGTCGAAACAAGATCAAATCTTTCAATATGCGATGGAATTACAAGAACTCGAAAAACCGACTGTTGACATTCCCCTACTTATTGCAACAAAGCAAAGGCATCAACAAGAGCAACAAAGGCTACAAGCTTCTCAGGCTGCACGGATGGAACAATCTCGAACGAGTCGCGGGAAAAGCGGTCCTGCTCATATAGAGGAGGAATCCCACGAACTTCTTGTATCTGCTGAGTCGACCATGAAGCAGAGCGAGCGATTGTTGCAGCTTTATGTTCAGCTTCAAAAAGAAAGAGCGAAGAATCAAGCTGATCAGAAGTTCGAGCAAGTGAAATCTCTTGCAGCAACGTTAGATAACGTTAGATTCATTAATCAAATTGAGCAGCAGATGAATGATCCGACAGCAAGACCAATTATACACCCTCCTCCTCCAGCCCAATCAGCCATCATTCCAGATAAAGTCGCTTCTGTGCCCCTTCCTGTTGAAAAATCCTCCCCTCCGCCCATACCTCATTCACCCGTCCCCAAAGTTGAGAAGAAAACCACTGAAACGCAAACATTTGAGTCTGACATCCTGCCGTACAGTCATAAAGCTGAATCAACAACTCAAACAATAGAAAGTCCCAAGAAAGCAAAACCAAAAGGAGAAAGAGACGAAAATGAAACACTTCCCAATCGAAAAACTGCACCTCTGCTCAGTCCATCCTTTATTGAACACCCTATCAATGAAGAGGAGAGACAATATAAGATGAGAGTCTTCCAAATCAATCAAAAACACAAGGAGAGACTGTTGTGGTTAGACCAATTAATATCCATGCATCTCTCGACGAATGAGGAGGCAAATTTCGAGAGAAGGAAGTTTGAATCCATCTATCAGATGGAGTTACAGACATTGCAGCGAGAGAAGTACTTGCGACAACAATCATCTGCCACTATTCCACATAAAAGTCAGAATATTCCTGTTTCTACTCGTCCTGCTTCGAGCAATCATGACTATGAAGAAGTTCAAGATATGTCCAAACGCTTCCACGAAGATTTGTGGAATAAGCCTCAAACAGAACCAGCGTATGATCTGAAAGAGGATTCTGAGGAAGAAGATGCTTCCTTGAAAATCACGTCCTATAATAATCGCCCTGGTGCTACAGAGAATGCAGATGTAGTGCGTGTGGATAGCGATCTTGAAGGCTTTGAAGAAATCAAGCACGAACCTTTGTCCGCTACAAATGATGATGAAGAAGAAGATTTTGATGCTGATGATGACAAACTTCCGATGGATGATTCATTATCTTCCTCAACGAAGAGTGGTGAAAAAGAAGACGAAGAGAAGGAAGAAGAATCATTACAGCTACAGATGAGAAAGTCTTACGAGGAGTCCCAGTCCCAGTCTAAGCGCTATAATGATGATGATTTCGAAGTGGCGGAAAGCACTGTAACCAAAACTAAAGAGGCCGAAGACATATCTCGATCGGAGGAAATTGAAGAGGAGGAATACTCTGGTTTTCCGGATGAACCTTCTGAAAGTGAGGATGAAGATGCAAAGTATGAGTGGACACAATCCAATCGCGATTATGACATGTCTTCTTCTTCAACTCAACAACGGAAAAAGGGAGAGTATGACTCCGACGAGTTTGAAATTGTTGATGAAGATATTGAAGATGAGGTAGAAGATGATAGATATCAGTGGACTCAGTCAAACACTGATTATGAAGCCACAGGGGATAGTAGAAAAGGAATAGCTTTGTCAGGTCGCTATTTAGACGAAGACTTTGAAGTTGTTGAGGAAGAAGAAAAGGAGATTAGTGAGGAGGTATCTGAAGCGATTGAAGAAGACCATGAAGAAAGTCGTTATAACCAAACTTCCTTCTCACACACGAATCCAGATGTTGCTGACTCAGTGCTTTATCAAGAAGATTTTGAAACTTCAGTGAAACCTCGTCCTTCATCACCAACATTGAAAGAGGAGAAATCACTCCTCGATTCGATGTATATCCAAGACGATTTTGAGATCGAAGAAGAGGAAGATAACAAAGAGGAAGATATTCCCGAAGAAGTTGTTGAAGATGAATATGAGGACGACGTAGCAGAAGTTGAGGTAACTCATATCGGATCAGAATATGAGAGTGGAGAATTCAATTACAGTCGTACAAAAGAAGAAAGCAGTTTAGAGTATTCTCGCGATGTTGCTGCAGCTTTAACTGCTACATCAATAGCCTATACCGAACCTACTTATGAACCTTCCTATGAGAAAACCTTTGAAGATGATTTTGAAATTGAGAGCAGAGATGACGATCAAAAGGTTGAACATTCGAAGCCTTTCCCACTTCCCGCAATTGTTGACGAAGATGAAGATGTTGAGGAAGATATCGTCGAAGAAGAGGATGACAAAGAAGATCATGAAAATTATGATAATGAATCCTATCAATCGTACGAGCCTTCCTCCAATGCTCTTGCAATTTCATCTCGAAAAGATTTAGAGGAGACTAACAGGTATGATGATGACTTCGTAAATGAGTCTTCAATCGCTGTCCCAGCACCACAAAGTCAGATTCAAGAAAAGAAAGATCAGGATGAAGATGAGGCAGAGGTGATGGATGAGGAATTCGAGGTTATAGAAGACGAAGACTATCATGATGATGGAAATTACGATGATGATCTTGAAGCTTTTGAGAAGACGATGGAGCAAACCAACAACTATGAGAATGATTCCTTTCATTATGAATCTGAAACTTTCATGACGACGACCCAAAAAGAAGATTTCGGAGGCTTTGAATCGATGGATAAATCGATCCCAGCAATAGAAATGACACAACCTTCGCTGCCCTCGGTCGAAGAAGAAGAGGATAACTATTCTGATGACCAGTTCCCATATTCCCAAACCGCCACTCAGAGTTTGCCTCTGGGAATGTCGACCGCTGCAGCAGCAGTGGCAGCGACGGGAATCGCCGCTGCCGGAGCTGTTTCTTTAACTCAGAGCCAGATATACGACGACGATGACTTCGAGTACAACCAATCTACTCTGAATGACCAGCAGAAAGATGACTTACTGATCAAAGAGCAAAATGACAAACAGTTAGAGCAAGACGAAGATGAAATCATTGAGGAGGAAATACCTGAAGACGTCGAATCAGAGCATGAAGATTATGAGGATTATACTAAGAGCTTCATTGAGCATTCATCCGCAGGAGATCAAAAGAAACCTTCACAACTAACCTTCGATGATGAGAGTGAAGCATCGTACGAGGATACTCATGCTGAATCAGAGAAACTCGAGCAGAAGGAAAAGAGTATATTAGCTTCTTCTGAATCCCAGTATAAAGCTGAATCTTTTGAAGCAGAGACAACGCTTTCACCCCAGAAATCCGAGAAGAACGAGGAAGATGATGAAGAGGAGCGAAGTGAGCATGAAGAGAAAGTCGATGACGCAGAAGATGATGATTTCAGTGCAACTTATGAGGAAGAGGAATTCGAGCAAGAGGATGAAGAAAAACAGGAAGAAGGAGAGGAACACGATGAAGAGAAACTTTCTGAGAACAATCAACCAGTTATATCTCCGAGCGCCAAGATTACAAATTCTCCACCCACCTTTGAAGATAGCATTGAAGAAGAGATTGATGAAGTGGTTGAAGAAGAATTCGAAAGTCAACACTCTGACTCAGAGGAAGAGCAGCAGGAAGAAAAGCCAGAGAAAGAGGAAGAAAAAGAAGAAGTTCAAGCGGTTTCAGAGTTAAATCTGGCAGATGATGAGGAAGATGTTACAAAAGATCACTCAGAAGAGGACACTCAACAGAAAGGAGATGACCATGAGCTCGAGGCGTCGGAAGAAGAGAAAGAGATCGATTATTCAGAATTGAACATATCCAACACTTTAGAAGCACCTGTTGAAACGGAAGAGACGAAAGTACTCCCTCCAGAGGATATCGAGGAAGATGAAGAGGAAGAAGATTACGAAGAAGAGTTTGAGGAAGAAGCGGAACAAGAAGAGGAAGAAAGCACACCGACACTCCCCACAGAACCAACAAAGCCAATCGAAGTCGTCAATGATAAAATCGTCGAAGAAGATGAGCCTGAAGAAGAGTTTGAGATCGAGGAGGACATTGAAGAAGAAATGGAAATCCTTGAAAAATCTGATGAAGAGGAGCAGGAGCAGGAGAAACCACAAAAAGAACAACAGCTTGATCTTTCTGAAGAATCTGTTCATGCAATCCTTCCTCATCAGGAAGAAATACTCGAAGAAAGCGAGAAAGAGCAGCTGATCATCGAAGACTCCTTTGAAGAAACTGAATATCATCAACAACAACCTCATAAGATCGATGACAGCCGTGATGATGATGCTATCGAGATTCTTAATGCTCCTTCCACTGCATCGACTGCACCCTCAGCGCTTCTTCTGTCATATCAAGAGGATGATCTCGGAGAACTGGCTGATCTCAATCCTGAAGTAAACTTCCAATCTTTACAAACTCGTAAGTCTCAGCTGATGGAGGGAATGGTCGCTCTGAATACCTCTGACTTGGGAGCACTGAGTGAGAGCCAGTCAGCTGGCGGTCTCGGCTCTGGCAGTGGCACTGGAACTGCTGGTGGTCTTCCTTTGCAAAGTTCATCGATGTACTTCGACTACGAACAACAGAAGTGGATGGGCAATGAAGAAGTGAGTCTCGGAGGCTTTGAATCATCTGTTGACCTCTCACTTCCTGGCGAAGAAACTCACGGCATCGCATTGGATGACGAGGCGTTTGAGGACGATGAAGGTGGGGTAGTAGTAGAGGGCTTGGAGGATCTTGCCTTACGAGAGCGTTTCCCTTCAAACAGATCTTTCGAGGTCGCTGAGATGCTTTCTATCGATTACTCTACTGAGACTGTCTCTGATATCGTTGACTCAACCGCTGATGGCCTCCCCATTGAATACCTCGATCTCCCTCTGGATCAGAGCGAAGGAGGCTTGAAGGACGTGCAGGAAGAGGACGACAAAGAGGATGAGAACACCTTGATCGCAAGAGAGAAGGCGGTGGATGAGATCTCGCAGCAGCTGTTACAACGCCTCCTTCAAGATTCCTTTCAAACTGTCGCTAAAACCATCACACAAGGGAGGGAAGACCCACAAGATCAATCCAAGCTGAAAGACCTTCAAGAGGAACAAGAGAGGGAAATGAAGGAGAGGGAATTACAGAGGTTAAAAGAGGAGAAGGAAAGACGAGAAAGAGAAAGAGAGGCGGAGATAGAGAAGGAAAGGGAAAGGGAAAGGGAGAAAGAGAGAGAAAGGATGAAAGCAGAGGAAGAGAAGAGGAAGAGAGAAAAAGAACTGAAAGAGGAAAGTGATAAGAAACTCGCTAAGGAGGAAGAAGAAAGGAAGATAGAAGCACAAAGAGTCGCTGAAGCGAAAGAAGCAGCAATAAGAGAAGAGAAAGCTCGTGAAGAAGAGAAGAAGGCTGAGAGTAAAGAGAGTCAAGAGAATCTCACCCTGACATCACCTGTCATCGACCCAGAAGAACTTGTAAGACACATCATCTCCTCTCCTTCATTGTTCTCCTTTAATGGCGGTGCTTTCATTAGATCTTCAATGCTGTTGATGCATGGAATGTTCGAGATGCGAAACAACGATTACAGCAGAATCAGCCTAATGTAAGAGAAACACCAGCTTGCCCTGACGTCATTTAACTTTGTCTTTCATTTAGATGAGGAAGGAGTCTAAGTCTATCTCTCCTGTGGATAAAGTTAAACAGGTGAAGGACATGACGACAGTTTATCGCGATAGGTAAAGACATATGTCATCTCTCATCTTCTCCTTCATACGTCATACAACCTCACTCTTTCGATAGATTGGATGAGTTATATCGAGAGTTCACACGATCTCGCAGTCAACCACCTCGAAGACTGACGTTGCAGTCGACAGGCGATTCTCTCTTCGCTCAACTCTTCCCTCTGAGCGATGACGAGGCAGTGAAGAAGTATCTCGTCAACCAGCTCTTCGCCGACAAGCAGTCGGTAGTCCGCCGACAGCCTACACTGAAGAACAACGCTGATAGCGCTGACGTGGTGCGAAAGAGTATCGAGGATGAGACGGCGCTGTTCTCTCTGAAGCAGAGGGGTGAGTGGGATGTGCTCGATCACTCCATCGGATCCATTGTGGAGAGGAAGAGTGCGTCAGACCTCCAAGAGAACTGTAATCAGATCGCTGACGTCATTCTTCTTCGTGCGATGATCGAGGCGGTCGAGTCAGTGCATAGTGCTCTCTTAGAGCCATGAACGATGTGAGGTGATGTAAGGAGATAAATCAGAACCAAGGAGGTGTGCAGATGTGTGGTGGAGATTACCTGCGACGTCACTGTCTTCCTTAGAGTTGTCGCGTCTCGTGATTCGTTTATATGTGGTATTATCAATGGAAGTAATTCCATCATAACCCAACCACCACAATGATGAAAGTATCCTACCTAATCAGACAGACTACTGTACATATATATAAATATTATCATATATTTGTTAAATTAATTAATTAACTTTTTAGTCTTTTCTATTATAATATCTATTCTATTCTTATTATAATAATATTCATTATATGTCAATCAAAAAAATGCAAAGGAAGGAAGGAAGAAAGCAGAGAGATGAGATATCTCGACAATACACACACACAGAGTGTTGGAAAAACAGAAAAAAACAAATCAAACAAAATCTTCCGAAAGAGGATGATCAATCAACCTCAACAGTTGTTTACTTCTCTACTTCAATCTTCTGAAGGTATGGTCTCACCTCTGACAAGAAGATGCCGTAGTGCACCAGACGGAAG
>VKHI01000687.1:0-15504 GCA_015145745.1 Poterioochromonas sp. DS
GTTCCAATTAAATTCTTTCCCCTAAAGTACTGGAAGGGGTAATCTCAAGCACTTGATGATAATTGTTATCTTCTTTGTAACATTATTGTCTTTGAAAATAGATCCTCTCATTTTTATACATGCAAAGTTCATTTAGATATACCTTTGGAAATTAAGTGTTTGGGAACTTCTTAAGATAAATTGCTTGAATCTCGTATCTTGTTACATCGAAAATAAGAGGTTTATGCTAAAGAATTTGATTCTTACGTTAACAGAATTTTTAATACAACTTTATGGTAAAACCAACTTCCAACTTGGTCTTGTTAAGGCCTCCGAAGTAGTTTATTCATAACTCTTTGCTTCACCGGGTACCATCAACCTGAACGCAACTTCGATCATGTGTCGTGCTATTTAGCAAAACATAAAAGAAATTAAAAAAGAGTTGATAGTTTTAAAGTTAAGAGGTTACGTAAGGATCGAAATCTATAATGTAAGCCTCTTATCTCACTGAAGGCCTAGTCATCAGCTTATTTTAAGCTTTTAACGTCCCCATAAGTCGAAAAAGGGTTGAGCTTTTTGCTTCGATGCTTGTGGAGACCCGAATGTCTGCCAAGTATCGTTGATATTGTACCCCAAGGTGAGGTTCGACTTGAAGGTCAAATCCAATAGTAATCCATCAGACGTCGCTTGGGTGTACGCCTGACCGAGGTCTAGTTCTCCAGTAGAGAAGAAGAAAAATACCTTCTCGATTGGTACAATCGGAACAGCATTACCAGGATTCAAAGGAGTGGCGCAGATTGGAACCATGGAGCCATCAGGGTTCTTGTGGGTCAAACCGCAAGAGTAAATAGTCTTGGAAGGATTGTAGAAGTTGTAAGCAGAAGCTGCAATTGGATCATTTGAGCCGGAGGTGGTTGTGGTCGTTAAGATACCCTCTCCCCCTGAGTCCACAGTTGCCAAATTACCTGCTGACATATTGCGGCGGGTAGACATGCTGATTTGAGCCCCATTGTCAGCTTTGGTCTTTGAGATGTAACCCTGGAACTCCTCGTACCAACTGATCACATTCTCCTCCATGTAGTCTTCTAACGCGAACCACACAGTCGACAAAGTAGCCTTCGAGCTTGGCTTCACTCCTTTGAAAGCGTACAAAGTGTAGCCTTGATCGCGAAGAGCCTTCAAAGTGGTGGTATCGATGTTGAGCTGGATCTTGTAGCTCGATCCAGCTGTGGGATAAATCAGTCAAGAGTTGATAAGATAATGAAATAATACTTCAACTTACATGCCATTCGCTTGGAAACATTGATAGAAGAGTGGCGAACAGAAGTTCGTAATGCAATACGAGATGCAAGCATAGTGAAGAATTAAAAGTAGAATTGAGCAAACAAAGTTCAAGCTTCAAATTCGCAATAAAATTGTGTGATCATTTGAGAAGATCAAGTTGCATGGATGTTGCAAAGTTGTAGCAGCAGAGAGAGATTCAACAGATTGTTGCAGCAGAGAGAGAGAGATTGAGATTGTATTAGTTGTTGCAGCAGAGAGAGATTTTTAGATTTGATAGGAGAATGAAACTGAGACGCGATCTTTCAAAATGACAACACAGTTCTTACTGAATTTTTCTCTCTCTGCTTTTTTTTTCTTCTTCAGTCAGTGGTCTGTTGTTGAAGATCTTTCGGTCATGTGGATGTGAAATTTAACACTTGAGGCTCTCATTCAACTGATATGTTCGCTTGTAATTAAATGAGTGATTAGTTACTCCTTACTACTTCTGATTCATTAACTGCCCAGATTGTCAGAGTTATTTCACTCAAGATGTTGTTTCGCTTCGCATTTCGCACAGCGGTTCGCCATTCCTGTTTCACAACTTCTAAGCGCATGGGATGTAAGTTGCTTTCAACATCCCTATTTATCCACCGTTATAATTGTACTATAGCTGGCTCCTCTTATAATGTGAGTCTCAATATCGACACCGCCACCGTGAAACAGCTCCGCGATCAAGGCTATACACTTTACGCTTTCAAAGGAATCAAACCAAGTTCACGGGCTACTTTATCTACGGTGTGGTTTTCGTTGAAAGATTACATGGAAGAGAACACGATTAGCTGGACTGAGAATTATCAAGGTTACATTACAATCTCGCGACTCTATAATGGGACAAGCATAAATTCCTGGACAAAGAAGAATATGTCTGAAGGAAACATAGCTACAGTTTATTCTACGGGTGTTGGTGCTCTCACGATCTCGACCGACCCTAATGCTACGACCTCCGAACCTATTTCTCAAACGGCTTACAACTTTTACAATCCTTCGAAGACCATCTTCACCTGTGGATTGTGTCATAACAATCCTGACGGAAGAGTTAGGCCGATTTGTGCTACTCCACTGAATCCTCGCAATGTTGTTCCCATTGTTCCAATTCAGAAGGTATTTTTCTTCTTCTCCACTGGCGAACTGAATCTTGGTCAAGCTTTCTCTCAAGCAACGTCCGATGGAATTTTGCTTGATTTAACCATGAATCCTTCTATGACGATTAGCTACAGCATCCAAGATACCTGGATCACTGGAGGAAATTCCGCAGCTTCGAAGCAAACGGCTCAACCTTTCTTCGATTTGTGGGGTAGATAAAGAAAATACATTAGTATAATCAGTAGAACCTTTTATTTGAATTTAAACTTTTAATCTCCAACTTAAATTCAATCTTTACTAAAGGCTTTCAGAACCGACAGTGTGGCTCTTCTCATTCTCATTTAATGGTACTCATTATGTGTTCAGTCCAGCCAATCAGGACATAAAATTGCTCGCTGTAAAACTATAGAGCGATGATCAACTTTAAACGTTACATTTTTTGTTTGCACAAATCTGACAGTTTATTTGCTTCTTCTATCAACTAGACTATAACATCAACTATGAAACTCTTGTAACTTACGCGAATAAGTGACAAGGAAACTACCACTAAATAACACTCAATACCATCACCATATCTCATAATGCTACCGGCCCTTCTTCTTACAGATTGCTTGTAACATCGACGAAATAAGGACCTTCCTCAAGTAAGATCTTACTGCGAGTATTATCACGTCTTTCGAAATTGATGTTGCGCAAATCAATCTTTCGGAAAGTTGGGTTACTGGCATCACGCCAATAGAGAGCAGGGGTACTATGATCACGAATAACTGCCCAGCTAGTATGATCTCCTTGACCTTCACCACTACTATCACCACTGTCAGTACCATATTGTTCACCTTCAGGCACATTAACAGAATTTAATACTTGAGCAGTTAATCCAAAAGCACGTTGATAGGTATTTGTTTCAGTCATTAAATTAGCATTTTGCATACCATCTTTAATCATATAAGCTCTTAAAAATCTTTCTTCTGGATAGAAATTACCCGGAATAGCAATAGATTGACGTGCTAAAGTGCGTTTCCATTGATAGTGTTGAATATTCTGTAAATGCCAATCTAATGTTGGTTCATTGGTTGTAATACCAAAGAAACTTTTACCGTCATTATTATCCAAATAAGCAACCTTCTTTCCTTTCACACATTCAATCACTAAAGATAATCCATTACTATCACGTAAAATATAATGTTGGGCAAGCGCATCAGGACCATAGATATTGAAGTTATTTAAGTTATCATAAACTTCTTGAACATTTGCATAATTCTGAGTGATGTAATGACAGAATGTTCCAGCAAAGATATTGTCACGATCTGAAGATTTTTCTTCATATTGTGTATCCACTAAAGCAAGAAGTGAACAAGAAAGACCTTTTTCATTGAGTGAATCACCGAAGAAGATTGGAAACCAATAATGAGAATCCCCGAACCAATTAGCACTTACTCCAATCACACCATACTTTGATGGCCATGTTATTACACTTCTTACTTTCTCAAGATCTTCTTTCTTGTCAGTAGGAAGTACACTTGTCGAGAAATCAGCATTTTCTTGAATGTTCAAGTGTCTTGGCCATTTGGTAACTGTCCAATTTGCTGTGGTTCCGAGATCTAAAGTTCGACCAGAAAATTTAAAATTGGTAAAATTCATCATAAAATCGGTACATGATGATACCGTGGTAATCAAGAGAGCAAAATGAACAAAGGAAAGATTCATCATCATTACAGAAGGAAATTTTCTTGCTTTCAATAAAATTCTCGATTTTATTAAAATCCTGAATTTTTGACTTTTCAAAATAAGACTTTGCAGGCAAAGTAAAATTAGGAAAAGACAAAAGGAGATCTTTTGGGGTTTTGGAGTTTTCGTGCCCATCTCGATCAAAAGAGCAATTCTGTTGACTTATTTGATAGATCTTTTTGAAGTCTGATTAATCAACCTAGCTTAAGAACATGGCGACACCGGTGTTTGATGAGTATGAAGTCCTCTATGACTGGGATCCAGAGGTAGGATTGGATTGGTGTTGTGTTTGATCTTCTCTCATAATCTCTTTTCCCGTTTTAGAAAGAAGAAGATTTAGCTTTGTTTGCCGGCGAGTTTGTGGAAGTAATAGAGAAATATGACCACGGATGGTGGCTAGGAACAATTGAAAGAGATGGCACAGTGTTTAAAGGATACTTTCCAAAGAATTATATTAAAGAAAAACCTCGTCCAAAGAACGCACCCAAGCCCCCTCCAAGACCTATCTCTTTACCAAAACCAGTCGATAATATAGATCAAGCTGTTGCTAAAGTTACCACAGATGTAGGAGATTTAAGAGTATTAGAACATCCTCAAACGAATTCTATACGAGTAAATCGAGGACCATCATTCTCCCTCAGATCGATCACAGCTTTTGATGATTTAATTGGTAAAGGATACGCAATTGAAATTAAAGACAAGGATAAGCCAGCAAGAGGAGCAGCCGCTGCGGCGGGATCGTTAGTTGAAATGACAGTACATGCGATGATTTGGGATGGGGCTTCCACCTTTACTAAAACATTCGCGAATGGAACAATAAAGTTTATCGTTGGAAAGCATCCTATTGTCCCTGGATTACAAGCTGCTGCCCAGAGTGTTGGAGTTGGCCAGTCAGCTACCATTACTTGCTCTCCTCCTATGGCGTACGGAACTGCAGGAAATCCTCCTTATGTTCCATCAAACTCTTATATTGTATTTGAAATCCAAATCGTTAACGTTTCCGTTCCTACAGATCCTAATATGGAAGTGGAAGGACCTCCTTCCCTATTAACGGAAGGAGTACCAACAGTCCGTGTCCAATCAACGAACCCAGCCAATAAACGAAATTCTCGTATCTTATTGGTTCCTTTGGATGTCAATAAAGACAATCATGGTTATGAAATGGGTGAAGGTGTTTCCAAGTAAAAGATGTTGTTAAAGATTTATAAATAGAAGGTTTGGGGGAGATAACGTAGCCTCTCTTGAACTACATCGATTTTGTAGGACAATGAGAGATTGATTCGTATGACTCCTTACAATTCTTATGTTTTTTGTTTGATTTTGTTTTTCCATTAACTAAACATCTTTCCCTTCAAAGGAGTCACTGTTCAAACTCACTTTTTCGAATACTCATAATAATAGAGTTTTCGCAGTGTTTTAGAAGATTTTTCAAATGATGAAAACTCGATTTTCTTAAGGAATCATTCATCTCACAACGAATCAATTAGAACAAATAAAACACAAAAGAAACAATTAATATTATTCAAATAAAAAGAGAGAGAAAAAAAAGAAAGAGAAAAGATGATGAAAAATTTAAAAGAAGAAGAATTAGAATTTATTTCAGTGAATACAGATGATGAAAATCTTATGACGAATACTTATATTGATCCATCACAGATTGATCAACAAGATCGTGCAGTCAATAATACAATAGGATCATGGTTATTTAATCAAAGTAAACATCCAATTACTGTATTTTTCCATTTATTATTTAAATGTTTAGCATTATTTCTTTATATCTTTGGTTCATGGTTTACCTCTAATTTCATCTTTATCTTTGTTATCTGTATTATATTAATTGCCTTTGACTTCTGGACAGTGAAAAATGTCTCTGGTAGATTATTAGTTGGTTTAAGATGGTGGTCCTATGTTAAAGAGGATGGTTCTAATGAATGGACCTTCGAATCATTAGAAGATATGACAGAGATCACTTACTTTGATTCAAGAATGTTTTGGGGTGCATTATATATTACACCATTATTATGGTGTTTTTTATTTATTATTGGTTTATTAAGACTGAAATTTGAATATTTACCGATTGATATTACTGCAATCTTATTAAGTGCTGCAAATATTCTTGGTTATTGGAAATGTTCAAATAGTTCTAAAGGTGGTAGTAAAATGTCTACTTTTATGGAAGGTGGTATGAAACAAGCTTCATTATCGGCTTTAGAGAATAGTACGTTGAGATCTTGGGTGTTTAATTCGTTATTAGCTGTCACTACAGCAGCTAGTAGCAGTGGGAATAACAATAGTGCAAGTCAAGGAAACATCTCTTCGAATGTGTAAATAGTTAGTTAATATTGTCAGTTTTTTTTCGTTCTTTTTTTTTCTTTTGTCGTGTATAGATAGAGGGAGTTGGATAATCATAATAATAAGTTTCTTTCTCTTCTTTTTGATAGTAATGATAAACAATTCGAACAATTTTGAGGATTATTTGAAATTAAAGTTATTATTTCAAGATACATCTATGTAGTAAGGTGGTTTGAAAGGTATCAATGATAATTGTTCCTATCCTATCCTATGATATTATATGATATGAAGTAAGGTAAGGAAATCAATTCTCAGATAAGAGCGAGGCATCTCATCTCCTAACCACGACTGATAAGATCTATTATTGGGACCAAACAACCAAACAACAAACCTAAACTTCCTCTTTATTCATCAGCTTAAGACGAGGAATGGTCTTCAACAACCAAACAAAACAAAACACAAAACAAATGAATATATTGATTGCCAGGAGGAGTAGTTCTATCATTATTATTAGAAAGTAGACAAACCAAACCAACCAAACCAACCAAACCACATCACCCTAACCAACCAACCAAAAAACATATACAATCCCAAATTAACTAATCCAATACAAATCAATCATATGCTGTGTGAGTAATGAAAGAAGAAGGAAACCGACTAAAAAGAAAGAAAGCAAGCGAGAATTTGTGTGTAGAAAAAAAAATGAGATGTGTGTTATAAATAATCATTAATAATAATAAATTCTATAGTGAAACATATATATTAGTATTAATAATATTAGTCGATATCAATTCATTGAGAAGCATTCTAATCATCTCAATTCTCTTTGATCAACTAATTGTATTTCATCGTTGTATTGTTTGATTTTAATGAATAATTTCTAATATTTCATTGTTTTGAGTATAAACGTTGACAGTGTTAGGTGTTGGACTACGACTATTCCCTGATCTTCCATTACCTGTGACAATCAGATCATTTATCAGACGATTAGGAGAGTCCACTCCACCCACTCCACTAACACGATGTTGAGCTGATGGTGGACGAGGAATATTCAAAACTTCCCCAGGAAGTACGATGACATTATTAGAATCCTTACGAGGTGTTCGATGCACTATCACTGTGCTATTGCTCGTAGCAGTCGCTGCCTTGGAGTGAACTTCCTTCAAAGATAATGCTAAAGAATCATTGGAAGTGATGCTGTGAGTGCTGCCCGCGTTAGTGTGATTATTACCAGGTAGCAGGTTACTGGACGAGGAGCCATTGATTAATAATGCCACACCAGCGGCATGTAATGTCTTCCCAAGAAGCTTTCGATTGTCTTTATAATGTTTCCGACCATTGGACGACACTGAAGGATTCACACTGTTATTACTGCTGGTATTCGCGCTACTATTATTTGTTCCACCTCCTTCTTTCGTATAGGTTCCGAGAGGCACCATAGGGTTTGATAGCTTAATCATCTTATTGAGATGATGCTCTCTTATTAAATCTCTCATTGAAGTACCATTTTGATGAATACTAACATTATTGTCGGTATTGTTCGTCATTGTTGGATGTGATTGAGAAGAGTTGTTCGTCATCCCTCCAAGAGAAGAAGGAGATAGAACACCATTCGTATCTGGTAAAGACTTTGGAGAGGTTTCTCCCTCATGATTGTCAGTGTGATAATTGCCCTTTAGTCTTAAAGGTGATGAAGTAGCTTTTTCCTCTGCTGTGGGCGAAGGATCACCACTCTCGATGAAGGCGATTCCACCAAGCTTTCCTCCAGCACCATTCACATTCGACTGCAAAGCGCTTGTCCTGGTAACTTTTTGCGAGCCTGATTGTAGCATAGGAGACTCATTACTTGTCACATGAGGAGCAGAGGAAGGTGCGGAAGTATCCGCTGTTCTATTTCTTGGACTCCCCAATGACGCATTCGATGATCGCTTAATCTGATTTCTTCCACCGGCAGAGGGATTACTATTATTATTACTTCGAGGTGAACGAGGAGTTAGTATTTGAAACTGAGTACTATTCCCCTCTGATTTAGTGCTTTGATTCTCACTCTTCTCACTAGTCCCTCCATCCCGCTTCTTATTATAGTAATAATATTCACTATCATTACTATCAAAGCTTTCACCCTTCTGTATTCGAGGGGTATTACCAGTACTTCCTCCATTACCATCCGATAAACCCAGACTAAAGCTCTTCTTATGATTGGCGACTTTTGCAGGTGATGTGGGAGCACTGAGAACATATTTGCCATTATTGGATGACTCTTGTATCGTTGACTTCACTGGACGACTGTCAACAAGAGGTGTTGGTAAAGGAACCCCTGTATTCACTGAAGTTGATCGTCTCTTTGAGCTCTTTGGTTCATTACGTGCAGAGATAAAGAGAATCTCGCTAGGTTGCACATAATGTCCTTGATTATTCGATTGTTGTGAGTGATGCGGTCTCTCAGCTGATGATGATGTCGCCGATCGTGCTGATAGAGGAGGATTACAGTTGTTATTGCCTTCATTATTAGGATGATGCTCAACGACTCTCCTCCAATTAGAATCGTCATTCAAATGATGAAGGAAAGGAGAACTATTACTACTTAAATTTCCCTGACGTTTCTCTGAACCTGATGATGCTGATGGAACTAAACCAACACCAGAACCTCTTCTACCTCTTTCACGATCTAATTTCTTCCCAAAATACTCTTTTCTTGAACGTACTTCCATCATAACAGCATTACGTATTCTATCTAATGTTTTATACTTGGATTTTGATATCCTTGAACATGGATTTTGTCCACGTAAATCAAGCATAGCAATAATACATGCTCTACCAACACCAGCATAGATATTAGGTGTATATTTATCAGGGTTAGTAGTAAAAGGTGATGCAGGTGTTACAAATTGTCCACCAATCTCTTGTTCTGGTGGTGGTACTTCATTACCAACACGTGATGTATTATAATTACATTCTATTGTATAAGAATGAATTAAACCATATGATAAATAGGTATTTACACGTCCTGAACCTTCTGCTGTTAATCCTTTTGCTTGATCACCTGGATCAGTACGAAACATATGTTCTTTCGAGAATAAACAACCTTCATAATCAAAATGTGGTGTATTTAATGAGATTAATTTACAATATAACTGATTTTGGATTTGATCTTCAAGATTATCTAATACATTACCATAGATAAAACAACCACGTTTTGATGCATGTGCATGAAAATCAAGATATAATGATAATAAATGTTGATTTGAATAATAATCTAATAATGTTTTTGCTGCATAGATTGCTGGTTGTAATAATAAATCAGGTGATGTATAATAACGATTTAAATTTTGTCCATGTTGATCCATACGGAAATGACCACGATAAACACCTAAAAGATAAAGAGAAGATATGAGATATGACGACTACTGGGTTTATATACTGCACTTACCGTCAGGATTTAACATCGGAATTAATTTAAAAACGTATTTAGATCTTAATGCTTTCGCACAAAGATCATCTTTATCTAATAATAGTTGTATAATACCTTTAAATGTATGTTGGGCTGGTACTTCACCAGAATGAACTCTAGCAGAGACGAAGACAACTTCTTTCCCTTGAAATAAAGGTGGTCGAAGCTCAGGACTATTCATATTATCAGGGAAAAGACCAGACAGTAATGGTTCATATTGATCTTTCATCATCCCATCAGGTGAAGTAATAGTAATTAAATCAATTCGTCGACCATCACATGATTGTGTTAATAATTCACGTCGATAATAAATACTTTTATCTTCATTTAAATGAAGTTTACTATCAAATAAACTATCATATTGTTCTAATTCTTGTTGTAATTGTGTATAGGTGTAAGGATAAGTGAATGCGAAATATAATTTATCATTGTCAGAGTCAATAGAATGTTCAAAGAATAATTGCGCATTATTATCATTACTTTCTTTCATGAAGCGTACTGATGTTTTAATACGTGTCCATTTTTGATTTGTACTATTACTTCTATACACAGGTCGCTATGAGAAGAGACAAAAGAGAGAAGAGGAAGTCAAGATACGGAGGCACTGGGCGGAAGGTCTAACTTACCATGTCATGTTTATATAAACCAGAATGATTTGAAGCATTCACAATTTGTATACGTAATACGCAACCCATGGGTAATCCAGTTACCATAAAATGAAACCATGCACAATGTTTTGATTGATGTGGTGTTCCCATGTTATCATATGCTGACCAAACTTTAAATTCATATGGGCGATTAGGAATTCTTTCAACACGAGCGATATTGCCATTATCAAAATTTGAAGAAAAGATTACACCATTATCAAAGGTAAAAACGTTATGCGCAGGGATGGTTGAAGTAATTTCAGGTAAGAATTGACTCGCCATCCTTTTTCACGGCTTTTCCACTTTTGCGGGTTAATCGATTTCAAGTGAGGAAAAGAGGAGAAAGAGATTTCCAACAATTTAAATTAATGAACTACAGCACCAGGAAAGCTTCAAAATAAGACAAAGATGACAGTCGTTAGTCTTAGAATGAAGCATAGAATAGGTTATAAATAACCTAAGACTTGTTCAGTTGAGCCAAATTCTGCTTTACATATGACGGTTTCAAGGAAAAGTCGAGAAAAGAGAAGGAATTTTTATTTTTCCTTTGAAATTGCGAGAAAAACAGAGAACTGTGTCTTCGTTTTGCAACGCTGTTTGAGGAAGTGAGAAGAGAAATGATGCAATCAATATGATGGAACTACTTCTTCGATGTCTTCTATTGATTGCACTTCTTTCTGGTAGAGGTGGATTATCCTTGCTCTTTCCTTGTGGCAGAAAGGATGGCGACAATGGAAACTGTTTGATAGAGCATTTTCACTCAGAAAATGTTAGTTGGATTTGGAATAAGCCGAGAGAGAATAATTCATTCTATACTCTATATCTACTAAATGAATCCCTTTTTCAGCCTTTTTCTCAATTTAATAGCAGCAAAGATTTCTTCTTTTTTATTCCACGAGATTATATTACAGGCCGATACTCCCTCCCACAGCAGCACGAGATATTCCAAGCTCACCCTGAACTCCACCGTTACTACCCGCTTTTACACCCACAGAGTCCGGAAAGCTCCACCATTTTGCGATATACTTTCTTCAGCACACTGTTAAACATGCAATTCAATGATCATCACCGTCAGTTAGCGATATTTGAAGATGTTATTACAACAAATAGAGGTTTGATTATTCACCCTAAAACATGCGAATTCGTTTATACTGGTGGTTGCGTTTATATGATTAGTGAAACATCCTTTCGTATGCCTTTTGATTCTTCTGTTAAAGTGTTTGATCGAGTTATAACTCTTACTGCCCCTGCTTCAGGCACGTGGCATTTCCCGATGGAATTATTCGTTTCTTTGACTGGAGTATCCCCAGATCTCATTACTGATGATACTGTATTCTTTCATTTGCCTCGCAACGCTTTCTTTATTCGAGATTGGATGAAATTATTAAAGATAAGCAAGGACAGACTAATATTTGATCCTATCATTCAAGCGAAGGTTCTTTATGCCCCTGAACCTGGAAGGTGTGGTGAGATATACGAAAGTCAATTAGCGTGGTTAAATCAAAGGTTTAATCCTTTTCCAGAAGAAGAGCGAAAGATTTCTCAAACAAGAGAAATTCTTCATCTAATTCGTACTTCATCAAGAGTGGTTCGTAATGATCACCTTGTAACTACTTTGATAAAGGACTTTGCGAGAAAGCATAATTACACTTATACTGCGCATATTGATCGAGATTTGCCATCTTTATCTGACCAGATTCGTATATTTTCTCGAGCTCCCATAGTTATAGGCTCTCATGGAGCTGGTTTATTGTTCACAGCTTTCTCTCCGAGTAATGCCTGTATCCTGGAGTATATGCCACCAAACAACCCTGAATGTTATTCGAGGATATCTTTTATGAAGAGATTGAACTATGAGATGTTTATGATGGATAACAATACCATGAATATCACTCAAGTCGAAGAGAGTTTATTGCGCTGTCATAATCACTTTGAGTCAACTGTAGGAAAGCATGTACCTCCATAGAAGTCGCTACACACGACTATCGCCTATGATCTAGATTATTTCGGTATAAGTTATAAAGCTGAAACAGCAGTTTATTAATCTTAAACTCCCTAAAGAAAACATCGGACTATTATCATCACTTAGCGAACCTCATTCTCCCAAATATCAATGAAGTTATTCACTTCTTGACAAATATTATTAATTTCTTCATCAAGTTTACTAAGGTAGTTTGTTGTACTTTCAAAGATCAAATAACCAGCTATCCACCATATGTGTTAAAGGGAAAGAGATAAACAATAGAGAAATACTTACAAACTTGATCGATAGTCGCCTTTAAACGATTTTCTGCAATCATTTGTGCAGCAACCTACAGAATCATGAAGATTACTTCAACAATTGATTTTGATGGTCGCATCTTACCTTCTCTGTGCGAGCAACATCGATCAAAAGAATCTCGCTCAAGTCAGAGATTTTAATATTGAGATAAATGTTACTGGTTGCGATCATATTATGCTCGATGATCGCCTTCTCTAAGAGTGTAAAGCCTTCAGCTGTCGACTATGAAGTAATGGAAAAAGAATTTATCGTTTAAATGTCAAGGGACATGTTACCGGATAACTCTTACCGCTTTTTGATGCTCTTGTAAGCAAGCTTCAAAGCCTCCTAATTCAGCTTTACGAATAATAAAACCTTTATACATCTTCGTTAATAAGATGGAATGTGCAGTATAATTACCCAATTGATCAAGTTGAAGTAAACGAGGATCATTATAGATTAATCCCATCACACGATTTCTTTGAGGCCCTGTCTTCCCTAAGATAGTACAAGTAACAGCTTTCGCTAAAAGTTCTAAAGTTTCTTCTGCTACAATTTTAGTAGTATCTGTTGTTGATAATTCATAGTATCTTAAAGCAGCTTCAACAAATTTACGATTAGCATCTAAAACACGTGCAAAGGTAACACGATATCTTAGAAGTAAAGCCCATTCATTAATATTATTAATAAATGCTGACGCTTTATTTACAAAGACTTCAGCATCTACTGCAGCTTCTTCCTCTAAGAAAGCTTCAGCACATTTAATATAAATATCAACTTTCTCTGTATCAGAGAAAACACGAGCAGTTGAGGCAAGATTCACGTTCGAGAGAACTTGAGCAGCATTAACACATTGTCCCCAACTAACGTAAAGATTGAAAAGACGATCACGTAAAATATAATCTGCTTCATCATATTGATTGGAGAAAGGTTTTAATGCATCTAAAGTAAGATTTCCTAATTCTTCTAAATTATCTTCAGTTACATGTTTTGTAACGGATTGAGCGAAGTGTAAGACTGAAGCTTTGGCATTCTTTGTAAGAAAGAAAAGACAATTAGACGATAAATAAAGAGAGGTGTAAGTCGATTTTACCTGCGGTGGAACATCATCGCGCAATAACCTATTGAGGATTGTAGTCAATTTTGCGATATTATTCGCTGTTGCTGCTTCATCAATCAAAGATTTTACGATAGGAAGTTGATCTTTGATATCTACAGTACGAAAGAGATTTTCTATCGAATCCATTTTGCCTCTAGTTGAAATCAAAGAAGCTCTTGACAATCTCGAGAAAACAAACTCTTAATAAGTAGTTACACTATTCCTTAACAACGGAAACTCGGTAATAGACAAGTACCGGTATTTTGGGTGCAGTGGAGTTGAAATTGTGCACTGTGCGTTCTGAGAATTTGACGAAATTTGTTTGAAGGGTGAAGAAGATTTGATGCATTTCCTATACTTCAGCTCAGTATCGCTCGCATCACTTGCAAAGATCAATAAGTTACCTTATAATGGTGCTAATTTGAGAAGATTCTTGACAAATTCATGTTCCAACCTGCAAAATGAGCTTGACCAGTCTCCTGTAATTAACACTCTTCGTTTGAATCGATGTGTGATAGGATTCTCTCGTAGAGAGGCTGATAAATTGATAGATAGCGGAAGAGTCTTTGTTAATGGTCAGCGAGCTCGACTTGGTGATTTTGTTCGTCCTGGTGATAAGATCACACTCGATCGAAAACCAATCGATTGGGAGACATACTTTCGAGATCAATTCACTGATTTGGCACCCAAGACAAATGATAAAGAAGGAATTAACGAACCCTTGGAAAAGGGTAATTCGTCTCATGTTTATTTGAAGCTATGGAAAGAGAAAAATGTGATCTGCACAACTAATGTAAATGATGGAATGAATAACTTAATGCAAACTTATAATTTTTCAAAACATTTCCCAAGAATTCGATTATTTCCTGTTGGTCGCCTGGATAAAGAAACCACAGGTCTTCTCCTCATTACTTCTGATCCTAGCTTCCAAACCACCCTCTTACAACAAGACACTAGTAAAGATAAACAAAAGAAAAAAGATGACCACACCCACACTATTACTGAGAAGATATATGAGGTGACATTTGATCAAGAAGTGGAAGGATCTGTCTTAAAGACGTGGAGGAAAGGGTTTCCATTAGAAGTACCGATAACGCGAGACAATGAGACAAAGATTGTGACAGTTAACACGAAACCTTGTAAAGTTACAAGATTAAGACAAGTAGAGAGCGAAGAGAAAGAAGAGAGGGAAAAGAAATTTGGGCGGAAGAAGGGTGCTACCTATGAGATTATTTTAAAGGAAGGAAAGAATCGTCAGATACGACGAATGGCAGAAAATTTTGGGTATCGTATATTATCAATTCATCGTTCAAGTTTTTGTGGTATTGGTTTAAGTGGCTTACCTGCTCCTGGTACTTGGAAGCATCTTACTGATAAAGAGATCGACAAGTTACGAGAGTCCTTCCTAACACGAAAAATTGAAAGAAAGTAATGAAAGATAAGAAGCGTAAGGTTTTCCCTTTTGCAGATCGTCTAACACATGTCTCACACTATAGTGTGACTAACTATAGTATCGAGAGTGAGAGGCTATGGTTATAAGAGATTGCATGAAAGAGAAAGATGTTATTCACCCAAGGAAAGCCGTTTTATCTCAAATCGTTTCTTGTCAATAACTTTTGATCCAGAGAATGTTATCAAATAA
>VKHI01000688.1:0-15475 GCA_015145745.1 Poterioochromonas sp. DS
ATACGTGCAACTAATGATGGTATATCACGGAAAAAATTAATAATTTCACGATAAGAGATAGCACCAACTTGTTTAATGAAAGAACTTTCTGATTGAAATACTAATACTTCTGAATCTAATCTAGAACTATGAATATCTTCAATTAAATCATTTGGAATGGGAACAAATAATCCTTGTTTTTCTAATACTTCGACGGCTTCTGATTGACATAAATTCATCACGAAGTCTGATGGGTTATAGTTCTCTGGACATATTTTCCCTTTACTTGCATAATAAGGTGTAATCTCTTCAACAGGACCTTGATAGAAGATTCTACCATCTTTCATATAAATGACAATATCAAATAAAAAGAAAACTTCAGAGGATGGTTGATGGATAGTACATAAGATCGCACAGTTTGATGCAACAACTTTTAATAGTTTTACGAGATTGAAGGCTGAATGCGAATCTAAACCTGTTGTTGGTTCATCAAGAAATAACAACTAATAAGAGAAAGAAGACAGTCAGAAATGATTATGATTTAGAAGAGAAGCTGTATGTAAGGTACTTACAGTAGGATCAGTGATCAGCTCTACACCAACACTAGTACGCTTTCTTTGACCACCTGAGATACCTTTAATTAAAGCACCACCAATAATCACATCAGCACATTCTGTTAATCCTAAATCAGCTAATAATCGATCAACTTTATCTTCTATCTCATCAGCTGTGAGAGTGGAAGGAAGTCGAAGATTCGCACTGAATCTTAATGCCTCTCTTGGGGTTGCAGTCGGCATTAATGAGTCATCTTGCATGACATAAGCAATATTCTTACGATACGCTACAGGGTTGATGTAATGTTGACCAACCTTGATCTGTTAGGAAGGTAGGGACAGTGTTAGATTGAAAGGACTGCAGTGAGGGGAGATAACACTTACCTTGCCTTCCACGAGAATACCTGGTGCTGATGCGGATCTTCCTGCAAGAACATTGAGCAAAGAAGATTTTCCAGCACCTGACGGTCCCATAATTGCACAGACTTGTCCAGCTTTTACCTTTCCCCAACAATCAGTGAGAACATGAGTCTTGCCACCAACAATGAAATTCACACTAGACCAAGAGATATCTCTCGCTTGACGTCGAGTTGAAGAGATTGGTGCATTTACAGCTTCTCCTGTAGGAACCATCTCAAAACCTCCTTCTACATCTACCTTTAATGCCATACTCTATCAACCAAAAATACACCAACAAACAAACAAAAATGGACTTTTGCAATAATTTGAGCAAGAAAAGTGCCAACAATCACTTGACTTATAATTAAGTCTCTATAGATCGAGTAGTAGTAGTAGCAATTGGTTATGTTTTATGAGATGTTCTGGTATGTCTTAATAGTACGTGTCTCTTGTGTATTTTTTATGAGGTGTTTCACAGTTGTTCTGATATACCGATAACCACTAAACTTCGCGGTGTGTTTTAATGTGGTAGGAGGCGATGCAGAATTAAAAGATGGTCTATTGTATCTAAGAGTAGATCTATAATAAATGCGAGTGTAGGATCCTAGTGATAGTGGATGAAGGATAATAATATTAGCAAGTTCAACACAATTAATAGGTTTGTTGATTCGATTTGTGAGCTCCTGAATCACCTCTTTTTTTTTCTTTTTTGAAATATTGGGAAATAGTGAAAGCTAGAGTCTGAAAAGAAGCTTAGCTGGTTTGAGAATATAAAAAAATAATTAGAGTGAGATGTCTGTTGAGATTGTTGATCGTTTACAGTCTCTAGATGATGATCTAGATGATGTGGAAAAAACAAATGAACATTACTTTTCTGCTGTTCCAACAACCGAAGAGGAAGTTCATGATGTTCCTGATAAGAAGTTGAAAGATATTAGCTGGACAAATGTGAACTTTCGAGTGAAGAACAAAGTAATTCTAAATGAATGTTGGGGAGAAGTAAGGATATTCAGATATTGATCGATACACGTGTTAAACTTAATCATAGGCTAAAACAGGAGAGGTTTGTGCGATTATGGGTCCCTCAGGTTCGAGATAAGTCTTTGTCTTTCTCTCAGTTGTTGAAAAAGATTACAGGAGCTGGGAAATCAACATTGTTAAATGTGCTAGCTGGTCGCTCTTCATCTGTCGGAGATGTTCATGCTTCAGGCAAAGTAAGTACAGCTGATGATCTTCAATTATTGTTACTCATGCCCCTGGGTTAACAGGTTAAGATCGGAGGAAGATTGATCAACCCTGTTACCTACCGTCGCAATATTGCCTATGTGATGCAAGATGATTGTCTGATGCCTACAGCGACACCTCGAGAGGCTTTGGCATTTAGTGCACGGTTAAGATTGCCTTCAACCTTCACTTATGATCAGATTACGGAAAAGGTTAACAACTTATTGAAAGCGTTGGGCATTGAAGAGTGTGCGGATACAGTCACAGGCGGGGCTATGATAAAAGGAATATCTGGAGGTCAGCGAAAGCGCACCAGTGTAGGGATCGAGTTAATCACAGAGCCAACGGTGAGTCACCGAAACGTTAATACTGAGTTAGAGATCTAACATGCGGCTAGTTACTATTCTTAGATGAACCGACAACAGGATTGGACTCATTCACAGCTCTGAATTTGATAAAATTGCTGAAGAAGCTCTCAAACACCTGTGCCGTTCTCCTCACCATTCATCAGCCATCCTCTCAGATCTTCTATTTGTTTGATGTGGTGGTGTATATGAAAGAAGGAAGAATCTTCTATCATGGATCTCCTCATGATATCTTGAAGACATATGCAATGAAAGGATATGATTGTCCAGACAACTACAACCCATCAGATTTTCTGATGGATTTGTGTCAAGCAGATAGTGCGAAGGTGTTGGAGGAGAAAGGACTATTTATGAAGATTCCAGAGCACTTTGTGAAGGAAGAAGCAGGAGAGAGTGTGCAAATGAAAGAAGGAGATTTGAATTTTCATTTTGAGAGTAGCTTTACAAAGCAAGTCAAGGAGTTGACAATACGTGAACTGTACAATACCTTTAGAGATGTTCACACAATTGCTTTCAAATACATTCTCACTGTTCTCATGAACATGTTGTATGGATTAATCTTCTACAAAATTGGTGGGAGTAATTATGGGAGTTTTGATGACTTTAACTCTCACTTTGGTGCATTGATTATGATTCAAATATTCTCTCTCATGGGTGCAGCACAATCTGTATTATTGGCTTTCCCCTTTGAGCGTCCTATGATGATGAGAGAATATGTTACTGGTACATGTAAGCTATTTATTTCTTGTCGTTAAGATGATAACTCACTGTCTTTTAGATGGTATTCCTGCTTATTTTCTTTGTAAAGTTGCTTTAGAGATACCAATAGTCTTCATTCAAATGATCGTTGGATATTGTGTTGCCTATTTTTTAATGGATTTACAAGGAAATTTCATTTATTTAGTATTAATTTCATGGGGTTTAGGAATGGTATCATGTTCGATTGCGATGGGTTTAGGTTGTCTTGTTCCCAATGTGAAGAATGCTTCAGAGTTAGTTCCATTAGCTTATACTCCTCAAATGATGTTTGCTGGTTTCTTTATCCGAACATCACAGATTCCAATATTTTTAAGGTGGGCTCAATATCTATGTGGTCTTAAGTATGCAGTGAATCTTGCTTTGTTGGTGGAATTTAATCCAAGTAGCTCTCGTTGTAATGTTAGTGCAGAAGCTCGAAAGAATTGTGAGAATCTATTAAGTGTAAATGATGTTTCAACTAAAGATGCTTATATTTATATCATTTTACTTTTTGTTCTATTTTTCGGGTATCGTATTATGGGTGCAGTCGTTCTTCATTATAAAGCAAGAAGGTTTTATTAACGAACAGTTGCAATGACTGATAAGATTAGAGGATTAGATAAGGGAGATAGAATAGAAGCGTAAAATTTAAATAATTAATGTTGTATATAGCGTAAAATAAAGAGTAGATTTTTTAATGTTGTGTGCTTGAGTAGAATGAATTATCACTGATGAACTTGAGGCCTCTCCGACACACACCTGCAATTTGTGAGATGAACTGAAATTGAGACATCTGTCAGTTAATGACTACCTGATTTCACTACTTCGATGAAAGAAGCTGAAAAAACGAGACAAACAATTTAATCCAAGTTTCAGAGATGTCTCGAGCTTTCGGATTAACAGGACTCACAGACAGTGATCGAGCTTTAGAACTAACGGACAACAATCGAGATGTAGAATTAACACACAATAGTGTTGAAAAAAACCATGTCTCATTTGCCATTGTTGCAACTGATGACGATGAGGAGAGCGTCCCAGAGAAGACCCCGAAGGATCTTAGCTGGACCAATGTGAACTTTCGAGTGAAGAATAAAGCCATTCTAAAAGACTGTTGGGGAGAGGTAATCGATGAGATTAGTTGGATGAGTTAAGATAGTTCTGACATCATGTTACAGGCAAAGACAGGAGAGCTTTGTGCGATAATGGGTCCATCAGGTGAGGAAATATGTTCTTTACTTCACAAATAAACTGTTTTCATTGTTTGATGATAAATAGGTGCAGGGAAGTCTTCCTTATTAAACGTATTGGCAGGTCGCTCTTCTTCAGTGTTATCAGCGGGTATAGAGGTCGCTGGAAAGGTAAAATATATCTCATCGTTGAAGCTTCAAACATTTAAAAAGATTTCCATCTTAAAAGGTCAAGGTTGGAGGTAGATTGATCAACCCTGTTACCTACCGCCGCAATATCGCCTATGTAATGCAAGATGACTTTCTGATGCCTACAGCAACCCCTCGCGAAGCGTTGACGTTTAGTGCAAAGTTGAGATTACCCGGTAGCATCACAGAAGAACAAATTCAGGAGAAGGTTAACAGTCTGTTGAAAGCGTTGGGCATCGAGGAGTGTGCGGATACACTGACCGGAGGAGCAATGATAAAAGGAATCTCAGGAGGTCAGCGAAAGCGCACGAGTGTAGGGATCGAATTGATCACAGAACCAACGGTAAGTCGCATCGTGTTTCTACTCTAAGACAAGTAGGCTGATGATGAGACAGTTAATGTTCTTAGATGAGCCCACAACAGGATTGGATTCGTTCTCTGCTTTGAATTTGATCCTGCTCTTGAAGAAACTTGCAAAGAACAGTGCAGTCCTGATTACCATTCATCAGCCATCCTCTCAGATCTTCTATTTGTTTGATGTGGTGGTGTACATGAAAGAAGGAAGAATCTTCTACCATGGTTCTCCTCATGATATTTTGAAGACATATTCAGCAAAAGGATACGAGTGTCCTGAGAACTACAATCCGTCAGACTTTCTAATGGATTTGTGTCAAGCAGATAGTGCGAAGGTGTTGGAGGAGAAGGGATTGTTTATGACGATCCCAGAAAATGGGGAAGCAGGAGAGAGTGTGCAAATGAGAGAAGAAGATCTGAGCTTTCATTTTGAGAGCAGCTTTCTCAAACAATCGAAGGAGCTGGCGATTCGAGAGGGATTGAGTACCATTAGAGATGTTCAATCTCTAAAAGTAAAGTTTGGCATCACACTCTTCATGAATCTGCTGTATGGATTGATTTTCTATCAAATTGGGACATCAACATATAGCAGTGACGATAACTTGAACTCTCACTTTGGTGCTTTAATGATGCTTCAAATGTTTGCCTTGATGGGGTCGGCTCAATCTGTGCTCTTAGCGTTTCCATATGAAAGACCCATGGTGATGAGGGAGTACGTCACTGGCACATGTAGGCAACTGTTGAAACTTCTCTATCTTCCGATCTTAGCTTCTTATTCGTTATAGATGGTATTCCAGCGTATTTCCTTTGTAAAATTGCGATTGAGATCCCGATTGTTTTTATTCAAATGCTTGTTGGAACTCTCCTCTCTTATTTCTTGATGGGCTTGCAAGGAAATTTCATTTATTTAGTGCTGATTTCATGGGGTTTGGGTCTTTCTTCTTGTTCGATTGCGATGGGGTTAGGATGTTTGGTACCCGATGTGAAAAATGTCTCCGAATTAGTACCATTAGCCTACACTCCTCAAATGATGTTTGCTGGATTTTACATCCGTATTTCACAAATCCCTGTGTTTCTTCGATGGGCCAGATATTTGTGTGGAGTCAAATATGCAATCGGTCTTGCCATGTTAGTAGAGTTCAATCCAAGTAGCCACAAGTGTAATGTCAGTGACGATGCCAGATCGAATTGTGAAAATCTTCTCAGTTCGAATGATGTTCACACGGAGGATGTTTGGCTTGATATTTTCATGATTTTCGTCCTATTTGCTGGTTTTCGAGTTTTAGGTGCAATAGTTCTTTATTACAAGGCAAAAAGATTCTATTAAAAGATTCCCTTTAGTTCGTTGGTGTTCGTCGAAGTCATGTACATTACTCTGCTGATAGTCCCATTGATTAAAATATGATTAGTTATCTTTTCTTCTCTTTACATTTCTTTAAATCTTTTCATTAAACCAGTGCGAAACTCCATTCTGAACTCTAAATTTTCCATTTAGAACGGTATTATCCTGCTAAACACGTAAAACATTTAGAAATCCGAAATTAGAGGATTCTGCCATTTCGTAAAATCTTCTAAACCACAAACCGGATTTAGTTTTAGAACAATACTCAGACTTCTAAACTTAACTTTGCCTCCTAAATTTGTACATCTTGAAATAAAAAATGACTCATTAATTAATGAAATCAAAGAAACCTCAGTTTCTATAACACGATGTAGTCGAGCCTTGATTTTGAAACACTTGCGTTCAACGGGCATGCTGCTCCGGAAAGGCCTCATCCCCGCTTCTTAGTCTTTTCTGCGAATCTACTGATCATTCATTCAGTTGCTTAAGGATGGACTTCTTCTCTTTTTTATCTTTATGGAAATAGTCCTATTTAGTCGTGAAAAGTGCCCTTTCAGAACAAATACCGGGGACGCCAGTGCAGCGAATGCAAAAACATGCAAAGAGTGAATCAACCAAATTAATGAGTCTTCTTGAGCTATGTTCGGATTAAAAGTGTTGGTAAGAGAGAAAAAAATGAAAGTTCAAGGAGAAGAACCGTAAAATTACGTTCCAATCTCAAAAAGAACGCGTAATTTTCTGGATTTGGAGGGAAAATTAAATTTAGGAGAGAGGGTATCGACTATCGCGTAAAGTAAAACAATATGGCTTTCTGATGTGTTTTCCTGTAGCTGTTTCATTGTCTCTTGTCCTCTCCTTAACACACCTGCAAGTTGTAAGATGAAGAGATAGGCAAAGCTTTGACTGAACTGGCGACTTATCGATTGCACTCCCTGATTTACAAACAAAAGAGTGGGGAGGAAAATGAGAAGAGACAGACAATTTAATCCAAGTTTCAGAAATGTCTCTAACTTCAGAACAAAAAGACAATGATGTAGAGAAAAATAATGGTTCATTTGCCATTGTGCCAACTAATGACGATGAAGAGAGTATCCAAGATAAGACACCGAAGGATCTTACCTGGACCAATGTGAACTTTCGAGTAAAAAACAAAATCATTCTCAATGAATGCTGGGGAGAGGTAAACGAAGAAATCTATTGAAGCGAATAAAATAAGCGTGTATTTTGTGTTCTAGACAAAAACAGGAGAGCTTTGTGCCATTATGGGTCCATCAGGTGAGAAAATCCTCATTGCCTCTACGATTCGATTGATCGTTTCTGGTAAATAGGTGCTGGAAAGTCCTCTTTATTGAACGTATTGGCTGGTCGCTCCTCTTCTGTAATATCGGCAGGTATCCATGTTGCTGGAAAGGTAAATGATCTTGGTTGAGACTTCTGGGCTCTTCACATGTTCTCTCTGAAGGTCAAGGTTGGAGGTAGATTGATCAACCCTGTTACCTACCGCCGAAATATCGCCTATGTAATGCAAGATGACTTTCTGATGCCTACAGCGACTCCACGAGAGGCATTGACGTTTAGTGCGAGATTGAGATTGCCTACCACTGTCACTGAAGAACAAATTAAGGAGAAGGTCGATTATCTACTAAAAGCTCTCGGCATTGAAGAATGTGCTGATACACTGACCGGAGGAGCAATGATAAAGGGAATCTCAGGAGGTCAGCGAAAGCGCACGAGTGTAGGGATCGAGTTGATCACAGAACCAACAGTAAGTCGCATCGTGTTTCTACTCTAAGACAACTAGGCTGATGTTGAGACAGTTAATGTTCTTAGATGAGCCTACAACAGGATTGGATTCGTTCTCTGCTTTGAATTTGATCCTGCTCTTGAAGAAACTGGCAAAGAGCAGTGCCGTCCTGATTACCATTCATCAGCCATCCTCTCAGATCTTCTATTTGTTTGATGTTGTAGTATACATGAAAGAAGGAAGAATCTTCTACCATGGACCTCCTCATGATATTTTGAAGATGTACTCAGCAAAAGGATACGAATGCCCTGAGAACTACAATCCGTCAGACTTTTTGATGGATTTGTGTCAAGCAGATAGTGCGAAGGTGTTGGAGGAGAAGGGATTGTTTATGGCGATTCCAGAACAGTTTGAGAAAGAAGAAGCGGGAGAGAGTGTACAAATGAATGAAGGAGATTTGAACTTTCATTTCGAGAGTAATTTCTTCAAGCAATCGAAGGAGTTGGTGATTCGAGAGTGGTATAGTACCATTAGAGATGTTCAATCGCTTCAAATAAAGTTTGGGCTATCAATATTTATGAACCTTTTGTATGGGTTGATTTATCTTGGAATAGGCGGAACAAACTATGGTAATGATGATGACTTCAACTCTCACTTCGGTGCTATAATGATGGTCGAAATGTTCGCCTTGATGGGGGCCGCTCAATCTGTGCTATTAGCATTTCCATATGAAAGACCCATGGTGATGAGGGAGTACGTTACAGGCACATGTAAGTGGATGATTATATATTCTTTCTTAATTCCCCCTTCCTGATTTAAATCACTGTAGATGGCATTCCAGCTTACTTCCTTTGCAAAGTTGCGATTGAAATACCTATCGTCTTCATTCAAATGCTTCTTGGAACTGTTGTGTCATACTTCTTGATGGATTTACAGGGAAACTTTATTTATTTAGTGCTGATCTCGTGGGGCTTAGGTCTTTCTTCTTGTTCTATAGCGATGGGGTTAGGATGTTTGGTCCCGGATGTGAAGAACGTGGGAGAGTTGGTGCCATTAGCTTATACACCTCAAATGATGTTTGCGGGATTCTTTATTCGCATTTCTCAAATTCCAGTGTTTCTCCGATGGGCCAGATACTTATGCGGGATCAAGTATGCAATCAGTCTCGCAATTATTGTTGAGTTAAATCCAAGTAGTCATAAATGTAATGTCAGTGAAGATGCGAGGGAGAATTGTGAAAATCTATTCAGTTCGAATGATATTCACACAGAAGATGTATGGTTTTATATTCTTCTGCTGTTTGTCTTATTTGCAGGTTTTCGAGTCTTAGGTGCAATAGTTCTCTATTACAAAGCAAAAAGATTCTATTAAGAATTAATGAATAATTTCTTATTTTGAATATTATCGTCTATTTGTAATCGACAATCTGCTGAAATTAATCTATTACATCATGTAATATATAATCGAATTTCCAATCTTCACTTCATCACTTCACTTTATTAGTTTGGAGGAAACTATTGAAAGATTTAATTCTTTCAACGTTTCCTCCGATTTCTTTTCTTGATTTTGGTATGTAATAAATATTCATGAAGTTGTAAAATATGGTACGTAGGATACTAGTATGAATATTATCACATTTAAATAATAATCCTAATTTTAAAGAGTTTCGTGCTTTACCTGATATTCATCCTGCTAGGTTGAATCAACAGCAGTATCAAGGAGGCAAACGTACTGTAGAGTGGGACAGATACCTTTCAAACCAATCATTCTACTTTGATGAGTCATAGCAAAGGTGGAGGAGAATATTCAGAACAGGGATTTCGTTAACGCCGCTAAACCATAGAGCAGATTTAGATTTAGAGCGTTTGCTGTCAAATAATCTTACTCAGATTTCTATACTTTTCATTCAGTGCATCCCGCAACTAAAACTAATCAGTATTTAGGATCAAGTTTAATACAAGTAAAAACGACTGAAGTTGATAACTGATAAAACAGAGAAAGAAGATTCGATAGCACTTTAAAATCGGGCAAGTATCGTGATCCATACAATCCCAAATAACATTATGTAAACATTCTGGTTCGACTCAATAAAGGGCTCACATCTTGTTTGCCGAATATTCGTGAGAGTTCAGCACGAACGATTTCAATACACGCTTTGTGCCCCTTTTCTTTGCAAGTAATCGACTTGCAGCCTCATGCAAACAAGAAATTATCAGCGAACAGTATTTAATCAATTCTTATCAAGCCATTTCCGTCGAAATTTTACAGTAGTAATTTTCGATTTAAACGGTAATTTTACGAAAGTCAATAATTTAGGAGAGAGGGTATCGAATATAGCGTAAAATAAAAGAATGTGGCTTACTGAAGTGTTTTCGTGTAGTATCTTGTCCTCTCCTGAACACACCTGCAATTCGTGAGATGCTTAGACTGTAAAGCTAACTGAAGTGACGACTTATTGATTGCACTCCCTGTCGACGACCTGGATTGGGGGGAAAATATGGAACGAGACGAACTATTTAATCTAATATCTCAGAAATGTCTCGAACCTCAGAACAAACCGACAATAATGTCGAGAATAACAGTATTGGCTCATTTGCCATTGTTCCAACCAATGATGATGAGGAAAGCATCCAGGATAAAGTGCCGAAGGATCTTAGCTGGAGTAATGTGAACTTTCGAGTGAAGAATAAAGCCATTCTAAAAGAATGTTGGGAGAGGTAATCGACAAGATTCCTTGTTGAGTCAGGATAAGCACTAGCTCTATGTTATAGGCAAAGACAGGAGAGCTTTGTGCGATAATGGGTCCATCAGGTGAGGAAATATGTTCTTTACTTCACAAATAAACTGTTTTCATTGTTTGATGATAAATAGGTGCAGGGAAGTCTTCCTTATTAAACGTATTGGCAGGTCGCTCTTCTTCAGTGTTATCAGCGGGTATAGAGGTCGCTGGAAAGGTAAAATATATCTCATCGTTGAAGCTTCAAACATTTAAAAAGATTTCCATCTTAAAAGGTCAAGGTTGGAGGTAGATTGATCAACCCTGTTACCTACCGCCGCAATATCGCCTATGTAATGCAAGATGACTTTCTGATGCCTACAGCAACCCCTCGCGAAGCGTTGACGTTTAGTGCAAAGTTGAGATTACCCGGTAGCATCACAGAAGAACAAATTCAGGAGAAGGTTAACAGTCTGTTGAAAGCGTTGGGCATCGAGGAGTGTGCGGATACACTGACCGGAGGAGCAATGATAAAAGGAATCTCAGGAGGTCAGCGAAAGCGCACGAGTGTAGGGATCGAATTGATCACAGAACCAACGGTAAGTCGCATCGTGTTTCTACTCTAAGACAAGTAGGCTGATGATGAGACAGTTAATGTTCTTAGATGAGCCCACAACAGGATTGGATTCGTTCTCTGCTTTGAATTTGATCCTGCTCTTGAAGAAACTTGCAAAGAACAGTGCAGTCCTGATTACCATTCATCAGCCATCCTCTCAGATCTTCTATTTGTTTGATGTGGTGGTGTACATGAAAGAAGGAAGAATCTTCTACCATGGTTCTCCTCATGATATTTTGAAGACATATTCAGCAAAAGGATACGAGTGTCCTGAGAACTACAATCCGTCAGACTTTCTAATGGATTTGTGTCAAGCAGATAGTGCGAAGGTGTTGGAGGAGAAGGGATTGTTTATGACGATCCCAGAAAATGGGGAAGCAGGAGAGAGTGTGCAAATGAGAGAAGAAGATCTGAGCTTTCATTTTGAGAGCAGCTTTCTCAAACAATCGAAGGAGCTGGCGATTCGAGAGGGATTGAGTACCATTAGAGATGTTCAATCTCTAAAAGTAAAGTTTGGCATCACACTCTTCATGAATCTGCTGTATGGATTGATTTTCTATCAAATTGGGACATCAACATATAGCAGTGACGATAACTTGAACTCTCACTTTGGTGCTTTAATGATGCTTCAAATGTTTGCCTTGATGGGGTCGGCTCAATCTGTGCTCTTAGCGTTTCCATATGAAAGACCCATGGTGATGAGGGAGTACGTCACTGGCACATGTAGGCAACTGTTGAAACTTCTCTATCTTCCGATCTTAGCTTCTTATTCGTTATAGATGGTATTCCAGCGTATTTCCTTTGTAAAATTGCGATTGAGATCCCGATTGTTTTTATTCAAATGCTTGTTGGAACTCTCCTCTCTTATTTCTTGATGGGCTTGCAAGGAAATTTCATTTATTTAGTGCTGATTTCATGGGGTTTGGGTCTTTCTTCTTGTTCGATTGCGATGGGGTTAGGATGTTTGGTACCCGATGTGAAAAATGTCTCCGAATTAGTACCATTAGCCTACACTCCTCAAATGATGTTTGCTGGATTTTACATCCGTATTTCACAAATCCCTGTGTTTCTTCGATGGGCCAGATATTTGTGTGGAGTCAAATATGCAATCGGTCTTGCCATGTTAGTAGAGTTCAATCCAAGTAGCCACAAGTGTAATGTCAGTGACGATGCCAGATCGAATTGTGAAAATCTTCTCAGTTCGAATGATGTTCACACGGAGGATGTTTGGCTTGATATTTTCATGATTTTCGTCCTATTTGCTGGTTTTCGAGTTTTAGGTGCAATAGTTCTTTATTACAAGGCAAAAAGATTCTATTAAAAGATTCCCTTTAGTTCGTTGGTGTTCGTCGAAGTCATGTACATTACTCTGCTGATAGTCCCATTGATTAAAATATGATTAGTTATCTTTTCTTCTCTTTACATTTCTTTAAATCTTTTCATTAAACCAGTGCGAAACTCCATTCTGAACTCTAAATTTTCCATTTAGAACGGTATTATCCTGCTAAACACGTAAAACATTTAGAAATCCGAAATTAGAGGATTCTGCCATTTCGTAAAATCTTCTAAACCACAAACCGGATTTAGTTTTAGAACAATACTCAGACTTCTAAACTTAACTTTGCCTCCTAAATTTGTACATCTTGAAATAAAAAATGACTCATTAATTAATGAAATCAAAGAAACCTCAGTTTCTATAACACGATGTAGTCGAGCCTTGATTTTGAAACACTTGCGTTCAACGGGCATGCTGCTCCGGAAAGGCCTCATCCCCGCTTCTTAGTCTTTTCTGCGAATCTACTGATCATTCATTCAGTTGCTTAAGGATGGACTTCTTCTCTTTTTTATCTTTATGGAAATAGTCCTATTTAGTCGTGAAAAGTGCCCTTTCAGAACAAATACCGGGGACGCCAGTGCAGCGAATGCAAAAACATGCAAAGAGTGAATCAACCAAATTAATGAGTCTTCTTGAGCTATGTTCGGATTAAAAGTGTTGGTAAGAGAGAAAAAAATGAAAGTTCAAGGAGAAGAACCGTAAAATTACGTTCCAATCTCAAAAAGAACGCGTAATTTTCTGGATTTGGAGGGAAAATTAAATTTAGGAGAGAGGGTATCGACTATCGCGTAAAGTAAAACAATATGGCTTTCTGATGTGTTTTCCTGTAGCTGTTTCATTGTCTCTTGTCCTCTCCTTAACACACCTGCAAGTTGTAAGATGAAGAGATAGGCAAAGCTTTGACTGAACTGGCGACTTATCGATTGCACTCCCTGATTTACAAACAAAAGAGTGGGGAGGAAAATGAGAAGAGACAGACAATTTAATCCAAGTTTCAGAAATGTCTCTAACTTCAGAACAAAAAGACAATGATGTAGAGAAAAATAATGGTTCATTTGCCATTGTGCCAACTAATGACGATGAAGAGAGTATCCAAGATAAGACACCGAAGGATCTTACCTGGACCAATGTGAACTTTCGAGTAAAAAACAAAATCATTCTCAATGAATGCTGGGGAGAGGTAAACGAAGAAATCTATTGAAGCGAATAAAATAAGCGTGTATTTTGTGTTCTAGACAAAAACAGGAGAGCTTTGTGCCATTATGGGTCCATCAGGTGAGAAAATCCTCATTGCCTCTACGATTCGATTGATCGTTTCTGGTAAATAGGTGCTGGAAAGTCCTCTTTATTGAACGTATTGGCTGGTCGCTCCTCTTCTGTAATATCGGCAGGTATCCATGTTGCTGGAAAGGTAAATGATCTTGGTTGAGACTTCTGGGCTCTTCACATGTTCTCTCTGAAGGTCAAGGTTGGAGGTAGATTGATCAACCCTGTTACCTACCGCCGAAATATCGCCTATGTAATGCAAGATGACTTTCTGATGCCTACAGCGACTCCACGAGAGGCATTGACGTTTAGTGCGAGATTGAGATTGCCTACCACTGTCACTGAAGAACAAATTAAGGAGAAGGTCGATTATCTACTAAAAGCTCTCGGCATTGAAGAATGTGCTGATACACTGACCGGAGGAGCAATGATAAAGGGAATCTCAGGAGGTCAGCGAAAGCGCACGAGTGTAGGGATCGAGTTGATCACAGAACCAACAGTAAGTCGCATCGTGTTTCTACTCTAAGACAACTAGGCTGATGTTGAGACAGTTAATGTTCTTAGATGAGCCTACAACAGGATTGGATTCGTTCTCTGCTTTGAATTTGATCCTGCTCTTGAAGAAACTGGCAAAGAGCAGTGCCGTCCTGATTACCATTCATCAGCCATCCTCTCAGATCTTCTATTTGTTTGATGTTGTAGTATACATGAAAGAAGGAAGAATCTTCTACCATGGACCTCCTCATGATATTTTGAAGATGTACTCAGCAAAAGGATACGAATGCCCTGAGAACTACAATCCGTCAGACTTTTTGATGGATTTGTGTCAAGCAGATAGTGCGAAGGTGTTGGAGGAGAAGGGATTGTTTATGGCGATTCCAGAACAGTTTGAGAAAGAAGAAGCGGGAGAGAGTGTACAAATGAATGAAGGAGATTTGAACTTTCATTTCGAGAGTAACTTCTTCAAGCAATCAAAAGAATTGGCGATTCGAGAGTGGTATAGTACCATTAGAGATGTTCAATCGCTTCAAGTAAAGTTTGGGCTATCAATATTCATGAATCTGCTATATGGGTTGATTTATCTTGGTATTGGTGGAACGAACTACGGCAATGAAGCCGACTTTAACTCTCACTTCGGCGCAATAACGATGATGCAAATGTTCTCCTTGATGGGATCCGCTCAATCTGTGCTATTAGCATTTCCATATGAAAGACCCATGGTGATGAGGGAGTACGTCACAGGCACATGTAAGTAGACGACATATCTCGTTTCTAAGTCCAACATTCATCAATCTTTGAATCATTTTAGATGGCATTCCAGCTTACTTCCTTTGTAAAGTTGCGATTGAAATACCTATCGTCTTCATTCAAATGCTTCTTGGAACTATAGTGTCATACTTCTTGATGGATTTACAGGGAAACTTTATTTATTTAGTGCTGATCTCGTGGGGCTTAGGTCTTTCTTC
>VKHI01000689.1:0-15438 GCA_015145745.1 Poterioochromonas sp. DS
TAATTTGCACCATAGACGATAAATGCAACTTGATCACTAATCGATGAACCTGAGATAGGAATCGACCCAACCGCTATATCATTCACTCCATCGCCGTTAAAATCACCTAGCGACGATATCGTGGTCCCAATAAAGCTCTTACCAGTCATGAAAAGCAGTGAACCGCTTCCACACAGGATATCAGAAATTCGAAGGGAACAGTTAGTCGTTGGAGATCCGTAAACAATATGAACATAATTCGTAATTCCGACTCCGACTGAACTGATGGCAATATCATCAATATCATCACCATTAAAATCACCTAATCGAGTAATTGCCATCCCAAAAGATGCTATCGATTGATCACCGATAATACTCAAACCAAGCTCACAGTAGAGGGAATTTAGACGAATCTCCTTGATGCTGAATTTTTTCTGTCCATAAATCACATACACCTTATGCCCTAATAATGCACTCACCATCACATCATCGATCCCATCATTGTTAAAGTCTCCTGCACTTGCTACGGCCCAGCCTAAGTAATCTCCTGACTTCTCACCGTGTATGATCAAACCTTTATTCAACTGGAATACTTGATTCGTCTGTCCAAAGAGAACATATGCTCTGGAGTTGAGAGGATCTCCTATTACAAGATCCGATCGATTATCATCGTTATAGTCACCTTCATAAGCGATGGAACGAAAGGAAGTATCATACTTTAATCCTGTGTCTAACAAAATCACTTCAGTTTCATTAATACTCACTGACGAAGGGATTTGATCATTACCAAAAAAGAGGTAATTATTCTTTAAATCACCACGTTTTGGAATAATATCTTGTAAAGGAGGTTCAAATTCCCTTTGTTGACCAAAAAGGAATAATATTTGCTTAAAATTGGCAATAGAAGGGCTTATCTTCAGATTTACTGCATCAGTTGGTTGTTGGGTTGGTAGGGACGTCGGCCGTATGCTCGGTATAGAGCTTGGAACGGAGGAAGGGTCCGACGTTGGTTGGTGAGAAGGAATGACGCTAGGTTGGGAAGTGGGTCGTGCACTGGGCAATCCAGAGGGGGTTGATGTTGGGATTCCATTCGGTTGATATGAAGGAAGGTTGGTAGGGATAGAACTCGGTAGATATGTGGGTTGTCCACTTGGTTGGGTTGATGGGAAGCTACTCGGTTGTCCGCTCGGCTCACAAGAGGGATGAATTGAGGGATGAGTGCTAGGTTTAATCGTTGGTTGAGATATAGGCTGCATGGATGGATGGGAGGACGGTTGCGAGGAAGGTAAAACTGTGGGCTGCGAGGAAGGTTGATCAGAGGGTTGAGCAATCGGATTTAAAGACGGTGATGACGTCGGACAAATGCTCGGGTGGCTTCTCGGTTGAGTTGAAGTTTGTGCTGAGGGTTGACCAGAGGGCCACGAATTTGGCTGACTACTTGGTTGAGACGATGGTTGTGAAGTTGGTCGCGAAGATGGGAAGGTAGATGGCCAAGTGCTTGGTTGTGCTGTAGGCCGGCGAGAAGGTTGTTCGGACGGCCGACACGAGGGCCGTGCCGAAGGCCTTTTTGTGGGGGATGAAATTGGTTGAGCACTTGGTTGACCAGAGGGTTCGATGGTGGGTCTCGATGTAGGTTGTGCAGATGGTTGTTGTGATGGTTGCCCGGTCGGCTGTGATGATGGCTGTGATGTTGGCCTCGAACTTGGTTGTTGAGTTGGCTGGTTTGTGGGTTGTCTTGTAGGTTGGGAACTTGGTTGTGTTGTAGGTATCGACGATGGAACTACACTTGGCTGGCTCGTTGGCTGAGAAGAAGGCTGCGAAGTTGGTTGGCGACTGGGCTGAGAAGATGGTTGGCTAGTAGGTTGGCCTGTAGGAGAATTAGAAGGTTGCGTGGATGGCTGACTCGTCGGTTGTCGACTGGGTTGAGCACTAGGCTGCGAGGTAGGTTGATGACTAGGCCTTCCAGATGGTTGACCCGAAGGCCGCGACGATGGCTGACTCGAAGGTTGCACAGATGGTTGACCTGTCGGAAAGGCTATCGGCTGAGCCGTCGGTTGACTGGTCGGCTGTGAGGATGGTTGTCGACTTGGTTGACTCGTTGGTTGAGAACTTGGTTGCATAGATGGTTGCACAGTCGGCTGTGACGATGGTGAAGTGGTTGGTTGCAAAGTCGGCGAACTACTTGGTTGCGACGATGGCTGTCGAGTTGGTTGACTGCTTGGCTGAGCACTCGGCTGATTACTCGGCTGTGACGATGGTTGACTTGTCGGTTGCCCACTTGGCGAACTCGATGGCTGAGAAGAAGGCTGCCTACTTGGCTGGCTGCTTGGTTGACCACTTGGTTTCGATGTTGGCTGTCGACTTGGTTGCCCTGTCGGCTGGGAAGTGGGTCTCAAAGACGGCTGACTGCTTGGAGATGCACTCGGCTGGCTGGAGGGTTGACGAGATGGTTGGCTTGTTGGCTGGGAAGTAGGCTGAGAGGAGGGTTGTTGAGAAGGAGAAGAACTGGGCTGCGAAGAAGGCTGGGATATAGTTGGTGGGGAAGTCGGAGAAGAGGTTTGGGTATATGTGGGGGTCAACGAGGGATTACATGAGGGTGTTGTCGAAGGGTTATAAGTTGGTAAGACTGATGGAACAAAGGTCGGAGCCACAGACGGGGTAAAACTCGGGGTGGTGGTAGGTATGATGGAGGGAGCGCACGAAGGAAGAGCTGATGGAACCGCTGATGGAACCGCTGATGGAAAGAAGGATGGAACAAGTGTGGGACATTCTGTAGGAGTTATTGTGGGCGCAGAGGTGGGTTGCGTAGTAGGACCAAATGAAGGAATTGCAGTGGGAGATCCTGTTGGGGTAGCACTTGGTGTATACGAAGGTGTATAAGTGGGCGTCACAGTGGGTGTTTGACTGGGAATGAAGCTCGGAACTGTGGACGGAACAACAGTGGGAGTAGGAGTCGGTACATAAGTGGGCGTATAGGTCGGTTGTGCGGTGGGACTTCGTGTTGGAGCAGTTGTGGGAGAAGTGGTAGGGTTAGCGGACGGTGCAGCCGTAGGAATAGCAGTGGGAGCATTATTACAGACTTTACAATTGGTACAAGTTGTCTTGGGGCAAGAAGGAGAAGCAGTGTTGCAAGTATACCAAGAAGTGCCTGATGCGTCGTATGCCACGACTTGACCATCATCTTGGATAATGAAATATGCAATTGCTTTCCCATTTGTCCACGATGCCCAATAGTATGTAGTTGTTGTATAAGCTACGATATTCCCATCTCCTTGGAGGAGTACATTTTGCGCATTAGCTGTTGCTGATGCTGCACACCATGTATTGCTTCCTCCAGAGTTTGTCACACATACTGAACCGTCAGACTTTTGACAAAATTTATAAGCACCGGAATTACTTACTAAACATTGACCTGGGGTAATTTGTCCACCAGGATATAAACAATTAATCGATTTTACTACTGGTAACAAAACAAAAGAAATTATGAAAAAATTAAAATAAATTCGAACTCCAAACACCAAAGAGGAAGATAAAGATACTGCTTTCAATGGGATCATCTTCTTACTTGAACGTTTTGTTAAAACATCATATCATCTTTTTCTCTCATTAAATCGGTTGACACCATCTCAACAAATTTCTCAGAAATTGACTCATAGAGACTTTCTCTGAAGTCGATATTTTTAAATATCAACTTTTAAAGGACCGTAGGAAATGTTCGTTTCAGAGGCTTATTGAGAAATTTCTTATTAAATATTATATATCTTACAAAGGATTTTTCTTCTTTATTTGTAGAATCAAGGGAAACAAACAAAGGAAAAAAAAGGGGGCGTGGAAAAAAATAAATAAATAATCAAACGAACAAACAAACAATCAACTTCCCATGTAATTACCACAAGAAAGACCTGTCGGCACTCCTTACAAGGGAATCACAAGGAACAAATACAATATCAATAAAAACGCATTCGTCTTATCAACAATTTATAAACTAATCTGATATTAGCAAGGGTGTGTAGTATGTGTGTAACAATAAAATAGAGTGCTTACGTCGAATATGCGCAGTTGGATTACTATAACTAAGACTACAAGGACTTCAAAAAAATTCACAAGGAACTTTTAAAGCTGTTGCCTGTTAGGCAGAAGGCACAGAGTAAAAGAACGCTGCAGTTAAAAAAAAGGAATAAGCGAGAGAAATAAAGAAATCGCATTTACATATATGTGTGATTCGTAAAAGATAATAAGTGAAACATAACACGAATTCTTCGAAAGATAGCTACATCTTCATTTTTATTCATTTGTAGTAACAACTTGTTGTTCAACATCATTCATACCACTTTCTTCTGCTAATACTTTCTCTTCTGATACGTCAAGAATACCTCCAGAAGATAATACCGCTAATCTCTCATATTCTTGTAATGCTTCAGGTGACATTCCATTCATCTTCTCACTCACAAATTGCACAATTTTCTCTGATAAAGATTTCGCATGATGAAGTTTTTGGCTGGTTTGTGATTCAACAGTCTCTGATTGGCGAATTCCTAAATAGTGATCTTTGAAAGGTAATTGAGCTAATTCGCAATGCTTGTCGTCGTCCTTCGGAGAAGTGACATTATTGGCAGTGTTTTTAGCTAGGCAACACAAATCATTCCAATTGTAAGAAGAGATGATATGTAAGCAGTGATTGTGGAAAGAAATATGAATGTTTGACTTACATTGAGTATCACTGCATAATGATTTATTTTGGACTTGTGACTTTGGCGCTGTAGAAGCGCTAGCAACACGATTATTGCGAAGAATACGAAGTCTCTTTTCACGATTTGCTACAACCACGAACAGAGATCATTGATGAAAAGTGGAAGAAGAGTTTTCCCGATACTTACCATTAATTAGATATGCTTTAAACATTAATTTCTTTTCTTCCTCTGAGAAACTTTGATTTCGAACTAAATATACCCAATAAAAGATTGTTACACAACCAAATAAGACAAGCAAAACATAAACTGCGATCAAGATGTCTTGTTGATTTTGATACTTAAATTCGGCGAACACACCAAGAAGATTGATTCCTATGCCTATATAGGCACCCCAAATACCTAACGGGCTACGAAAGTCTCTCGGAAGACTTGAATACTTTTTCTTAAATAAGATGTATGCAACAAAAGCATTAATAAAGACAAAATAAGTACATAAATCAATCATACGAATGATTGGATTTAAAAAATCTGGATAATCTTGTAACATCATTGCCATTCCTACACCAACTGCTGTTGTAACTAGTAACGCTACCATAGGTGTTCCCGTTTGTGGTGTTTTGTATGTAAAGAAAGAAGGTAAAAAACCAGACTTTGCGATCATATATAACTGACGAGCAGAACTGTAAGAAAACACTAACGTTGATGCATACACTGCAGGAAAATTTAACCAAACAGATTCTACAAAATCTATTTTCAATATTCTTTGAAAACCAAACATTAATGGTGTCGGAACCAGTTGAACGATAAATTGACCAGGTAATGAGGAACATGCAGCAAGTGAAACACAAATAGAAAAAACGAGACACGTTGTGGAACAAATGACCAATGCCCGAGGAATGCTCTTTCTTGGTTCCACAGTTAATTCCGACAACAATGGTAAGTATTGTAAGCCTTGAAATTGAGCCAAAACCGAGGTAAGTTGGAACATTAATGGATCAAATTCTACTGGTTTATCTGTCTTGCAAAAGATTTTATAATCGACTTCAGGTTTATTGATATCAATTAAAGTACCAAACATATAGGTTAAGAGAAGAAAGAAGATAAGAAATCCTGCCATGTTAACGATCAGCCAAAAGGTTGATCCTCCTAATAGATTAATAAACAAGTTTAATCCAAAGAAAATACCAATTAATCTCGATTGGAAAGTAACATCAATATACCCAGCCACGAGAGGAATCACAGTTGCGTATTGAGTAATGGCGACAACAATAGTTAAGCAGAAAAACACTTCAAAACATGCCACAACAAATCCGTAATAAGGACCCGAAGCTGCTCGAACAAAGCCGAAAATACCTCCTGAGAAAGGTAAAGCAGATGTCATCTCACCCATACACAAACTCAGACAAATAAAGCCCGATCCAACAATCATCATATTGATCCAGACAGTATCGTACCCATTCGCTAGACCTGTGTTCCAGAAAAAATTTCTGTTTCCAAGAGCAATGGCGAACCCTATGAGAAAACAAACTACGTAAGAATTGACAACTGACAGGGAAAAAACTCAACCTTACCAAACATCACAACTTCAATTTCATAGATTTTACTTCGACCAAGCCATCTTTGGAAGATCGTCGGTTCTGTGGCTTCTTTGGTTTCTAAGATCTCAACAGCTTCGGTCATTCTAGAGATTCAATCAATTGGTGAATGAATAGTAATGATCTGTTTACTGGTGCTATTTTGGTGATGATTCTTCCTCGTGTCAGAACGAAGACGGAAAGCTTCTTGCACAAGCACCGTTTACAATCTGAGTAGAGTTTTGAAAAACTTCAATTCAGCCAAATCTCGAATAACCGAAAAATCGAAAAAGAAAAATCAAACTGAGTCAAATTTTGAGAAAGTGGATGTTGGTAAGATTCGATCTCTAGTTTTCATAACTTTACGTTATACGCAACAAAAGAAAACTCGACTTTTATTTGTTTGTGTTTGAAAAAATCGAGTTTTGAAGCGAAATTCCTTTGTAATATTATGTGAAATATCTCCACTTTGTTGCAAGGAAAAGAGTTAATCCCAATCCATTGAGTAATTTGTTGAGAATTTTGATAAACAAAAAACAAAAGCCCATCTAGCCACATTATTTGACTATTCAACGAAGAATAGGAAATGATTTGCTATCAATGCAGATTTAGTAATCATTCACACTTGAAGGAAATCATTTTATGAATTATTTAACTTCAATACCAATACAAAGGACGTCAAACTATACTTCTTAAAACACTCAAAAGTAACGTGTTTCTCACCATTAATCAATTTGAGATGAAAGACGGGCTATAAACAATAATAATTCTATTCTCTTGCATAACAGAGGAACCCTTCTGATTAGCTAAAGGAGTCATAGGATAGCTGTGGTTGTCTTTTATAATCAAAATACTCTGGGAAATTCTCATGTGTTCTTAAATGAACTTTATAAGTATATAACCGAGAGAAGATCTGACCACAATGAGGATAATGACAAATATAAGTATTGGTAAAGATAGAACTATTGATCGATGAATCAATCAGTGGATGTGTTGATAAAGTAAAATCATTCGCTTGTTGAAACATTTGTTTATCTTGTAGTAGTTGAGGAGATGGTGTAAATACCGCCAGTCTCTTCTTAATCTTATTGTGATTCTTAATCTTCTCTCCGTTGTTAAAATTGTTTGATGATGCTAATGGAAGAGGTATCGAAGAAGATAATCGCTGATTATCGAGGTTATTTCGCATCTTCCCAGACTTTGCTGAGGATGAAGGAGGAGGAAGAAGATGATCAGTCTGATGATGCACGACATCCTCTGCAGTGCTTGAACGTTCAGGTATCATCGTAACCGACGAAACTAGTGAATTGCGATTAGATTGTGGTCGTGGCGCTGTTTCCACTGTCCTGATTCTTCTATTCGATTGTTTCACGTCAGGTAATAATAATTGTTTCATCTCTGACATCTGTGAATCATCCATCTGATGAATCATAAAATCAAATTGATGATTTTCATCTTTTTTTAATAGATTCAATTGATCTCCATTCTTCTTATTGTTCGTCTTATTACTCTCCTTCACCGTCATCTCACTCATACTACCACTACCACTGCTACCTTGATGTAGATGCGTTGTGGTTATATGATCATTCTTCTCCCATATACTAATCTCTCTGACTAAATCTTCTTCTATTAATGGATTTAATTCACTTTTCCGCTGTTTTAATTGTTTGTCATGTAATAAATCTTGTTTCTTCAACTTCTCCTTCACTTGTGTGATACCTAATCCTATCGGGCGACCATATGGATCTAATGGTGTCCGTTGAAACTTTTGATCATAATACATTGGAGTATAATAGACCTCCTTCTCTAACGTCTGTAGATCACGTGGTACCGATAACAGTGTTGCTTTAACAATCTTACAAGAGATAATAACATTAATCAATATCTCTAATTGTATAAATAATGGTTTAGGTAGATATAAATCCTTTAAATCAATCGTTAATAGTTGTTTAATGGTAATGATTTTCTTATTTTTCAGATATAGTGTGTAGGGTGATGTAAAGATGACGGATGCACGAAATCTTGTTTTAATTAATTCAATTTTCTCTTCCTCGTTGGTTATTTGTAATAATTCCATCATATATAGTTTGAAAGCATAGTTTCCCATGATTTCTTCATCATCATGATGATGTTGTTTCGATCCTTTCCCTCCTTTGCGTCTCCCACTCCCTACACTTCCTCCTTCATCTCCTTCTACCGTCTGATCCTCTTCTTCATCACCTTCGTCTTTCTCTTCATTCACATAGAATGTCTTGATTTTAATGTCTTCGTCAGGTGAATGATGTAAATGATATCGTAATAGATCGTTATAATGAGGGAAACGCTTCGATGTGTGAGGTATAATTAAGAAAGCGGCTTGAATAAATAATTCCTCAATGTTAGCATTGAGATTACACCACTCTGCTTGATCAGTGTTCTCTAAGACTTCTTGCAATAGTTTACTCGATTGTTCTAATAGATTTAAATCTTCTTTTGATAGGTTGTAAGGCCGTTTGATGGTGGAAGGAATGTCAACGGATAAAGGTTCTTCATTATCTCTTTCCCTCTGCGTGCTGTCACTCGTAGTGGGTGGTGGGAGTTGATCATTAGAATTCTTCATAACAAGACTTGATTCATCAAAGGTAATACGCTTAGAAGAGGTTTTCCTCAAGAGAGCTTTGTCTTCATTAGAACTAGTGTGACCCACCTCCTCTAATGACTCCAAAGACTCCTTCAGAGAGTCTGCAGGCAGTGAAGTCGTAAGACTATTCTTATCACTCAACTCTCCTTCTACAACATCATTATTACCTTCATGATGCTGCTTCGAGGGAGAAAAGAAGGATCCTTTCCTATTCCCATTATCCTTCTTCGGGGTCAAAGGAGAAGTCGAAGAAGAGGGAGTCGGCGAAGATGATGATGACATCACGGCACCACTATGAGGTAATCCAACCTCCATCACCTTCTTATCCACAACATTGATCGGTAATTTCACTCCTTTCGATAAATCACCCATTTTCTTTAACTCTAAATATAAATCAACACATTTATCAATTAATATCTTTGGTGTATCAACATTCTTTAAGCAAATAATAAACTTTGATACTGGGATAACATCATTTATATAGTTTAATCCTTTAATTCTTAATTTATTAATAATACCTTGTGACCATTTCTGACAATCTAATTCATATTTCACCTTGGCTAATCCCATTGGCATCTGTAAGTAGATTTGATAGGCATAGTTTGGATCGTGGTTAGGGTTTTTCTCTTGTTGACGTCGTTTCCTTCGCATTCGTTTGGCTGAGACCATCGAATCATCATCTTGCTCCCCGATACTACTCTCTTCACTACTACTGTAGTGATCGTTGTGTTCTCGGTCTGTGCGAGGTCCTTTGAAAAAGTCAGGTACATAACATCGAAGTGCCGCAGCGTGAACTAAACGTTCAATCGAATCATTCAGACCATTTGGTATATCAATCAATAAAGAATGTCCTGAGTAGACAGTTGGGTGTTGTTGTGGAGGTTTCTGACCTTGTAAATCACTTGGATTTCTTCCTTCTAACACCTCCTCAGTAATATCACGAGGTGTCGAAGGATCTTTCATACGAAAGGTTTTCGTGGTATTAGTAATCCAATCTTGATGAGTTGCTTCCATTTTCCCTTTAAATTCTTTCATTTTACCATCAACACCCTTTTGTCCAGTCTTTTTCTTCTGCGCTTGTTGTTGTTTTTTAATCTCATCAACATTAATAGGTTGTAACTTCCCTCCACTCACACTACTACCACCTACTCCTCCTTGCCGGACGACTTTACCACCTGGCGCAACGGTTTTCTTCTTCAATCCACCTGATAAAAGCTTTTGTGTCGCTTCCCCCTTCACATAGACGGAGTCAGGACCATAAGCTGACATAATATCATTGGCTAATCTCTTGGAATGGAAATTATGATTCATTAATTGATTTAACTGCTGACTCACTTCTTGTTGCACTGTTACTTGTAATGCTTTCCTTACTAATGGTCCCGAGATCAACTCTGATGGAACTAATGACTTGGATTGAGTCTGACGTGTTCCTTGTTGCTGGGTTGTCGAATTGTCTGGCTGAAGTAATAGGTTGGTCAATGACTCTTGACTGTTCTTCGTCATTGCTAAGGCAACGTCACTCACTGTAATCTCTTTCTTGTTTGTCTTTTTCTCGCCCTTCTTCAATGATGACGTGTTTGAAGGTGCTACAGAGGCTTTGGAAGGTGATTGAAAGCTGTGCATGCTATGAGTGCTATGAGTGGAGGGCTGAGAGATTAAAGCAGGCTTGAGACTCGGACTCGTTAGAAGGGATGACGACATTTGAAAGTCCATAGACTCCATCGAGGATGTCAGGGATGGAAACACCTCTTCTAATGAAGGTTCGGATGAGATTGGTATTAGCTGTTGTTGTTTGGATGGTGTCAAGGAAGATGTTTGTAATTGTTTCTTTTCAAACGACTGAGTAATCGTATGAATAGTCTGACGTGGATTCTTTTTCTCCTCTTTGGATTGTAATTCACCATAATGTAATGTAACAAGTTCATCTTTCTTCATTGGTAATAAAGAACCTATTAATGCCGTATTATTCGTATCTTTTGTAAAGTTTTGTATTGCTTTTGGGAATTTCTCCCAGATTCCTTCAAACTGTTCCTGACGATATGCAATAACCTTATCGACAAATTTAGTAGCATACGCATCTTCTCTTAATTCATTTTCATGGATTTCTCGTTTAAAATGTAATAACTCTTGATTAATCTCTGATAAGAAACCCCATAGATCAGGTGATTGAAACTTCTCACGTTCATGTCGTTGCTTCATATCATATTCTTCTTCACCTATACGTTGATCATTGAGGAGTCGTTTTGGATCTTTTGGGATGATCAAATATTTTTCTGCTATTTGTAATAATTCTTTTGGTAATTTTTTCCTGATTTTCATGGATCTGATGATTGTTCGTCGGGCGATAAACCCACGAACGACTTTTTGGATGATTACAATTGACCATTTCTTCATTTCATTTTCTTGTTCTTCCTTTTCTGCATCTAATGCTTTCTTTAAATGTTTTCGATCTAGAAATCCTCTAATGATGGATTGGAATTGTATGGTGGCGTAGTTCTGAATGATTATTTGTTTTGTTTGTTCTATCGATAGTTCTTCACCTTTCTCCTGAGAGATAAAACAAGAAATCATAAGAAAAATGGAAATAAAACGAAGGAGAAGCAATAGAACTTACAATGAGAAGGTAATCAGCGAGATCGTCTGTTATTCGCCAACATTGTAAGAACAATCTCTTCACATCGAATATGAGATGTTGATATTGTTCCCTCTATAGAATTATCATGTATGAGATTAAAACAATGTGGAATCAAAGTTTAGTAAGGGGTTTGACTTACCATTTCTTCAGTTTCTGCTTCAAACACCTCATCAATCCATCTTTCATGAATCCCTTGTAATATCATCCTCATTCGAACCCTTCCACTTCTACTTAACCTTACTAACGTCTCACATATGTTCAGGACTTGAGCCTTTGTCGTAAGGTTCGAAATTCGATTATCTTCTTCATTTAGTAGGGTTACTATTAATCGCTCAAGTGGATTCGAAACAAAGAAATGATGATAGCTCTCAAGGGTAAGAAATGGAAAAAGAGCTGATAGATTCACTGGTAATTGAGTAAATGCTTCATCAATCAATGGATCAATCAGAGAAACCTCTCTTTCTACTTGTAAACCATTTCTTAAAGGATCAATATTATCATTATACCACTCAACGACTTTACTTTTCTTTGATTCTTTTTGATTGTCGAGAATAGAATAAATATCCTCATTAAAAGGATTTGTTGGTTTATGAAGTTTGTCTAAAGTTATAGCTTGTGACATGATTCATTCATCATTCACACTAATCATATGAAACGTTCTCTTCAAGTGCCGGGGGTTGAAAAAGTCCGGTATTAGATTTTTCATAAATTCGAGTATTTCAAAAGATGAGAATTAAGAAAATCAAAATGAGTCAAATTCTGAGAAAACGTTCTTCATTGAGATTGGAACGCTTTTATTTGATGAATCTATAAGACTTATGATCATCAAAAAATGGTCATTTGATGTTCCTTATTTGAATCTTTGTAATTCAAGTCTCAGAATTTCTTGTATGAGAAATTGAAACAGAAGATTATGATACGACTTAAAATGCCTCAACTTATTAATTTTTATCTTCTTTATTTTATCTTTTTGATAGTATCTTTATTTTTGCCAATAGTAAAATCGATTAATTGCTTATATGTTGGTGGTCAACTTTTCCCAGGGGATTGTCTCTTCAGTAATAATGGGATGTACAAATTCTGTCTGAATACCGATGGATCCGTTTGCGTAATTACTGTCTCCACAGGAAATAACAGATGGTGTGCTGCATCAGCGACGGCCAATGCTCAACAAGTGATAGTGCAAGGGGATGGAAATGTCGTCGCGTACACAACTAGCACGTATTATTGGGCCAGCTGGACTAACGGCGATCCAGTCGCTTACTTCATCATGCAAGACGACGCGCAGGTTGTTGCGTATGGATCTACTGGGACTTCCTATTATACGTGCAATACTGCTTCTCCTTCTTGCCCAAAGGCGACTTGTTCGAATTGTAAAGTGTGTAATAATGCTCCTACTGCTATTCCCACACCTGTACCGTCCGCCAATCCAACCAGAGCTCCTACTTCACCCACAGCTGCTCCAACGCGAATTCCTACCGCGCAACCGACTTATATGCCTACCTGCGTCCCAACTGCTACTCCCACTTATACACCTTCGTATACACCAAGTGCGCAACCAACATTTTCTCCTTCATTCACCCCAACGATTTCCCCTTCTGCTCGTCCAACAACGAGAACCCCCACAGTAGCTCCTTCATTCACTCCTTCATTCACACCAACCGCGACCCCAAGTCTGACTCCTTCTACATCTCCAACGGCTCAACCCAGTGCAACTCCAACATTCGTACCAACTTTTATACCAACTTATGCCCCCTCTGCAACACCTTCTTTCTGTCCATCATTTACACCTACTGTTACTCCGAGTTTCTCTCCAACTTTAATTCCAACAGCGTCGCCGTCACGGGCACCCACCTACAGTCCCACTCCATTACCCTCAACAGCTCCGAGTTTTCTTCCTTCAGCTATTCCAACTTGTACTCCTTCCCAAATACCAACGGTAACCCCGTCATATAACCCGACTGCTACCCCTTCAATGAGTCCCAGTTTCACTCCAACAATGACACCAACGCAAGTTCCGACAGTCACACCAACCAGGATTCCGACGGCGCAGCCAACATTTTGCCCAACCTTCCTCCCGAGCTCCCAGCCTACGAGCCAGCCCTCTGCTCAACCATCTCGACAGCCGACATCGCAGCCATCGTCTCAACCGAGTCGACAGCCAAGTGCACAACCTTCTAACCAGCCATCGGGTCAGCCATCGAGGCAACCGAGCAGTCAACCAAGCTCTGATCCTACAGGACAACCATCGAGCCAGCCTACTTTGTCGCCTACAGGCCAACCTTCTTCAAGACCGACAGGACAGCCGAGCGTGCAACCGACAAGCCAGCCCTCTCGACAGCCGACATCGCAGCCATCGTCTCAACCGAGTCGACAGCCAAGTGCACAACCTTCTAACCAGCCATCGGGTCAGCCATCGAGGCAACCGAGCAGTCAACCAAGCTCTGATCCTACAGGACAACCATCGAGCCAGCCTACTTTGTCGCCTACAGGCCAACCTTCTTCAAGACCGACAGGACAGCCGAGCGTGCAACCGACAAGCCAGCCCTCTCGACAGCCGACATCGCAGCCATCGTCTCAACCGAGTCGACAGCCAAGTGCACAACCTTCTAACCAGCCATCGGGTCAGCCATCGAGGCAACCGAGCAGTCAACCAAGCTCTGATCCTACAGGACAACCATCGAGCCAGCCTACTTTGTCGCCTACAGGCCAACCTTCTTCAAGACCGACAGGACAGCCGAGCGTGCAACCGACAAGCCAGCCCTCTCGACAGCCGACATCGCAGCCATCGTCTCAACCGAGTCGACAGCCAAGTGCACAACCTTCTAACCAGCCATCGGGTCAGCCATCGAGGCAACCGAGCAGTCAACCAAGCTCTGATCCTACAGGACAACCATCGAGCCAGCCTACTTTGTCGCCTACAGGCCAACCTTCTTCAAGACCGACAGGACAGCCGAGCGTGCAACCGACAAGCCAGCCCTCTCGACAGCCGACATCGCAGCCATCGTCTCAACCGAGTCGACAGCCAAGTGCACAACCTTCTAACCAGCCATCGGGTCAGCCATCGAGGCAACCGAGCAGTCAACCAAGCTCTGATCCTACAGGACAACCATCGAGCCAGCCTACTTTGTCGCCTACAGGCCAACCTTCTTCAAGACCGACAGGACAGCCGAGCGTGCAACCGACAAGCCAGCCCTCTCGACAGCCGACATCGCAGCCATCGTCTCAACCGAGTCGACAGCCAAGTGCACAACCTTCTAACCAGCCATCGGGTCAGCCATCGAGGCAACCGAGCAGTCAACCAAGCTCTGATCCTACAGGACAACCATCGAGCCAGCCTACTTTGTCGCCTACAGGCCAACCTTCTTCAAGACCGACAGGACAGCCGAGCGTGCAACCGACAAGCCAGCCCTCTCGACAGCCGACATCGCAGCCATCGTCTCAACCGAGTCGACAGCCAAGTGCACAACCTTCTAACCAGCCATCGGGTCAGCCATCGAGGCAACCGAGCAGTCAACCAAGCTCTGATCCTACAGGACAACCATCGAGCCAGCCTACTTTGTCGCCTACAGGCCAACCTTCTTCAAGACCGACAGGACAGCCGAGCGTGCAACCGACAAGCCAGCCCTCTCGACAGCCGACATCGCAGCCATCGTCTCAACCGAGTCGACAGCCAAGTGCACAACCTTCTAACCAGCCATCGGGTCAGCCATCGAGGCAACCGAGTAGTCAACCAAGCTTTGATCCTACAGGACAACCATCGAGCCAGCCTACTTTGTCGCCTACAGGCCAACCTTCTTCAAGACCAACAGGACAGCCGAGCGTGCAACCGACAAGCCAGCCCTCTCGACAGCCGACATCGCAGCCATCGAGGCAACCGAGTAGTCAACCAAGCTCTGATCCTACAGGACAACCATCGAGCCAGCCTACTTCGTCGCC
>VKHI01000690.1:0-15395 GCA_015145745.1 Poterioochromonas sp. DS
CTTGCTGATGGGAAGAGTGTTGAACGATCAATTGAAATGCTGTATGGTGAATCATCAGGGAAGGATGACGACGATCTCAGTGGATTCACTGCTAGTATGATCATCCATGATGTCATCACCTGCACTGGCGCTGAACCAAACTTTAAGACCCTGTTAGTAGAGCACGCTCAATCTCCTACGCATCCCCTTTACTTCATTGTATCGGGTGCTGGAATCACTGATCCTGATGACGTCATTCGATCTAAGGCGAGAGAGTTCCTGCACGATCTTCCCAATGAATCTCTCCTCGTTGCCACGGACTCGCCTTGGCGCACTCCACAGAACCTCCCTGATGCTTACCTTCGTACCCTGAGAAATGAGCCATCGAACATTGAATCGATCGTTCAGGCGATGGCAGAGACAAAAGGCGTCGACCTACCGACAATGGCGAGAATTCTCAAGGAAAACACTTTAAGAGTCTTCGGTATGGAATCTATCCGCCTCCACGCCGCTATGCCTGCCGTACAAGAAGGTAATGATGAAGAAGAGGATGAAGAGGAAGAAGAAGTCGAAGATCATCCTAAAGCAACTGCAAAACATGTGGAAGAAGTAAGCAAAGGAATGAAAGACTTGAAGGTCAGTGGAGGAGGAGAGAAGAATAAAAAGAAAGAAGAGAAGAAAGAAGAGAAAAAGAAAGATAAGAAGAATAATAACAAGAAACTTCATCAAGATAGTGATGATGACGATAATGATGAACCAATCAAGCCAATCCATGACGATCACGAAGAAACAGAGAAAAACAATAAGAAGAAGAACAAGAAAGAGAAAGAGAAAGAAACAACTACCACTGACGTCACTTCATCTACTGCCTCTGCTCATCAATATCGTTGTGTCAAGTGTCGAAACTTTGTCTTCTCTGCGAAGGATATCACCACTCACAGTCTCGGCGCTTCTAAGACAGTGTTCAAGGTAGGCGAAGAAGGTCTGTGCACCTCCTTCCACTTCATCCCAGCAGCGGACGGCAGAGAGATTCATAAGCGTCTTGGGATTCAAATTCGTGGTGGGAATGTTGAATGCTCTCAATGTGGAATGAAGATCGGTAAATACAGTCCTGGTGAAGCGATCTGTCCTTGTGGTGCAGTCGTCACTGGACCTGTCGCGAAGATCAATGCGACTAAGATCGACTTCCACGACCAGACATTAGACGCGAAAGAACTCGCCGAGCGCTCTAAGCTAGAGATTGAGGATGCCCAGAGGCAGGACGAGCTCGATGATGCGGAATACGAGGCGAAGATGCAGCAGAGTGCTGGTAGAGTGAAGAAGGCGAAGAAGCACAAGTCAGAGAACAGAGGAAACTTCTCTAACTTCCGCAATAAGAGTTTCATCCCCAATGCTTCGAAGACTGGTAAAAAGGAGAGTAATGCGGGTGGTGGAGGAGTAGAAGAGAATGAAGAAGGAGGTGGAGAGGAAGAGGATGAGGAAGAGGTTGAATCAGATAACTAATACGTCATTGCTCGTCTTTTCTCTTGTTATTTCTTTATTCTTTCGAATCATATGAGGAGTTCCTCTGCTATCACATGTCAGTGAAGGGGATTGAAGGACATTGCCTGTCATATAAGATGTCTTCAACTTATTTACAGATCGAAAACAAACAAATTCAAATCATAACAAAACAAAACACATCATCATTATCAAAGCACAATGAAAGGAGTAATCAGAGGGGGAGAGAGTGAGTGACATCAGGAGCATTGAGCTTAGTCTAACTCATCATTGATGTCCTTCACTGAAGGAAAGGCTGTTGGTACCTTCAAATAGCTAGGACGATTCCCTTTAGTGAGACTGGCGAGTGCTTCATACGATGGCTGTGCACCACCTGTCTTCTGTAAGATGTCATCCGTCAGATTAATGCGGAAGACTGTGTCCTTCGCAGTGACGCCAGGGGCTTGTACCGACCAATTATTCGCATCTAACTCCGCCCAACGAAGACGACAGACATCCTTCGTCAGAGCCTCAGGGTTCTGATGAATAAAAATATTGTCAAGTCTTCGCCACTTCGCTGCTTCAATCATACACTCACTAATCTTCTGGAAGTCAAAGACATTGGCTTTCACTTGCTTCGCGAGCTCAATATCCATCACCTCTGACCAGTACAGTGGACGGTTCTCTTGATCTTCCCACTCGTCAGCGATGCTTCGTTGTCCAGCGATAGAGACAGTGGATGAAGTGGCAGGATTAGCAGCTGTGTTGGTGATGAGACTAGAAGAGGAGCTTAATGAAGCAGCGGCCCAGGTGTTATGATGCTTATACCCAGTGACGTCAGAGGCATTCGATGGATTCTTTCTCGCTTCAAATTGTTTCTTATAAATCTCAAATGATTCGAAGACACGTTGCTGACGTTCATATTGTTCTTTCTCTTCTTGCTTCTGTCTCTCTCGTTCGAGTCGTTGTTCTTCTTCGAGTGCTGCCTTAGCTCTTAACTCTTCCTCCGTAGGCTCTTCCACTACCTTGACCTTCACTTCTTCTTCTTCTTCTTCCTCGTCTTCACTGATCTCTGTGATCTCAATCTTGTGAGTCGTTTCTCCGGGGAGGGAGATGGCAGTTGCAGCGGTCAGACCATCTCTCACGGGGGAGGTAGCAGAGGCATTGACAACATCAGCTTGATCCACTTCAATGGTAATGTCATTCACTGCAACTTCTGTTGTCTCTTCTTCCTCTCTTTCTGCTTCCTTCTGAGCTTTTCTCTCTTTCTCTGCTCGCAGTTGCTCAGCGGCCAGGTCAAGGATGTCTTTGCCTTGATTCTCTGCTCTTCCTTCCAACTGCCAGTATCTCCCAGCTAACTTATCAATGCCATTCGCAAGCATCTCTTTCTCAGCATTAGCAGCTTGTTCTGCCTCCAAACGTCTTTCTTCCTGTTCTTCTGGAGTAAATTCTCTAATGAGCGGACGACCCTCAGCTCGTGCTTGCTCTCGCAGTCGCTGTTGTTCCTTCTGCCACGATCGAAACTCTTGCATCTCAGCAATACGCTTTTGATTTTGCTTTTCTTTCCAGTCCTGGCGTGCAATCATTTCTGCTTCATTGCCACCATTAATAAAGGCGACGGCAAAGAGTCTTTCTTGTTCTTCCACAGGACGATCCAGATAACAAAGACGTGGCATGGCTGCAATCATTTTCTTACGAAAGGATGATATTTTAGTAATATCATTACCATTGATAGACAAAGTAATTAAATTAGGGATGTTTGGGAGGAAGGTAATGAATTCTTCATTGTTCTCAAGTCTGTTGTTGGTGATGTCAATGTTTGTCAGAGCTTGACAACCTTCTAAATGACGAATAGAATCAACCGTTGACAGAGAATTATAAGAAACATTTAATGTCTGAAGTGCAGGACAACAGGAGAGGTTCTCAAGGTGTGTCAGACGGTTGTATGACAGGTCTAAGATCGTTAGATTAACGAGGGAAGAAAGTCCTTCCACCTTCCGAATCAAGTTCTTCGACAAGTAAAGACAACGAAGTTCTTTTAAAGCATCTAAATGTTCAATTTTATCAAATCCATTTGAATCAAGCCAAATTGATTTACATCCAGTATAAGCATCTAAATTCTCAATACGACGAAATCCACGGAAATGTAAATATAGTTTATCATTTAATTCTGGTGTTTCATATCCATTATTTTGTAAACATGTTAAACGAATTTCATCAACGGACATTTCAGGGACACCATTATTTGATTCTTTTGTCTTTGTTTCAAGTCGTTTCTTCTCACGTTCATTGAAATAAGCCGACAAACGATCTAATCTTTCCATTTCTTTTTTTTGTTTTTTGTTTTTTTTTGTTCTTCAAAGCTATCAGGAGAGTACGAGTCACAAAGGAGTGGTGTTTGTCTTGGATTGGAGTTGTTCTAGTGCTATTAAAGGGTCGCAGTTTATTTTATTTGAAACTGACCGTTTTACCCTCTCCTATAGAAATTCCAGGAATTATCGCAGATATTTAAAGGAATTCCTGTATTTTTCCTTTAGAACCTACAATAACAGTTATTCATCTTCTTCTCTTCTATGTGCTGCCAGGCTTAAAGTTCCCCCCGATGTCACATCAATTTTTTTTAGGAATTGCTGATGATTTGAACTAAATTGGGAAGTTAGAAAAGCTAAGAAAAAAATGAAGAAAGTTCTGCGTGCTCTTTGGCTTTACACTCGAAATTCCTCGAAAATCAGAGATAGAAGGAACATTAAATTTTGACGGAGGAAAAGATATGGTTGTGTTGGCTTATTATCCTTGAAGTCGTCAGGTTAAATATTTGAGGAAATTGATTGATATTACTATTATTTTAGTGATTTTCTTATACGTGATGGGTAGGTTAGACTAGAATTATAAAAGATGTCAGAGAGAAACGAGCTATCAAATACTGATTTTTAAATGGGGAACAGACAATAAGCAACTGCTATCGATTCTCGAACAAGCTTTGATCTTTACTATTGGCACAGTTGAAAGACTACTTACATCTTCAAGTTGAATACAATCAACTAATTCAACAGAATGATTTCTCCCTAAACCTTTTAAACTTCTGATTCCATGACAATGAGTGAATCTCAAAGAAGGGATCTCTCCCAACTCATCAAGACTTACTAACCGATTCAATGACTCTAATGAAAGTGAGAGTAAATGCTTTAAATGACGTCCTTCTCCTTGATTAATAAAGTCCGAAAACCTTTCATCATGCCCAAGTGTGAGATGTTGAATATTCTTCGATAGCTTGGATAAGCTCGTCAGATTGATTGGAGCTGAAGGATGCGTAGATCCCAACAGCAATCGATGTACACTCTTCAACGATGATACTACATCATCATTAAATAAATTGCCTTGAAACCCTCGGTAGATCAGCGATAGATTTGGGACACTTCCAAGTGCTTGTAAACCTGTTACCAACACACTGCTATCAATCTTCAGCTCTTTCACGCTTGCTAGAGCACTCACATCTTTAATATAATTACATGTACTTATATTAACAGACTTGGCATAGCAGAGAACATTGGCATCCTTAATATCGCAATGCAGTAAAGAAACATGAGGAATATGCGCCAAACTCTGAAAACCAACGATTTTAGTAGCAGGACGATGAAGTAATGTGAATCGATAATGACCTCCTAATCCAGAGATATCTTTAACTTTGAGACATCTTTGCAAGGTTAGATCATAGATCCCATGTAATGGAGAGACATCCACCAGGGAATCACAGGACAGGAGTTGTAACTTTCGAATATTTCTGAAACTTCTTACATCAATTAAACCTTTACAATCATAAATTTGAAGCTTTTCTTGACTCCCTAACATCGAAAAATCCTTGATATTCGGAGATGATCTTATGGTAAGATCAGGTATGTCTTTGAGTGGTGTAATATCTTCGCCAGAGAAGAAAGTCATTGAAAATTTTAATAAATTAGAAAAAATACTTAAGTTAATACAAGCATCTGGATATAAACTTACTTCTACCTCTTTTAAATTTCCTGATGATAGTAATGGAAATGTTTTGACTGCTCGAGGGAAACCAGTATTAATTGATTGATAGTTACCCCAGACTTCTAATGGTAAATCAAAATCCCTTGAAATCACTTTATGAATGGGAATACTAGAAAGAATAGATGGAGAGGAGCCCTCATGAATAATGCGAATTTGATTCCATCCATTCTCTACTTTGCTTAGTAACAGAGTTCGGAAAGATGGATCAGAGAGGTATTCATTACTCTTCTCTGCGTTTAAATGAAAGTAAATGGATCTTCTCTTAATATATCCAAATAATCGTTTGGAGGTATTTACAAAATAATGATAATCATCATGGGATAAAAAGCTTTGTATCGATGGAAAGATTGCTTCAGGAATCTTGTCCATAATAATAATGAATAATAAGGTGTGGGGCTTTTGTGCGCTGGTTTAAGCACAAATTGTGCGCTTTCCCTTCATCCGACCTTGATTCAACCGATTGTAACTTAATAAGATTGAGGAGTTCGTTTAAAAAGCTTATTGTTCGAGCTTAAGGATAGAACATATTAATTAAAAAAAGATTGAAAAAAATTAAGGCTAAAAAAAAAAATCGAACATAATGAATCAGGTGTTTGTTCAGGCAAGAGTGAGAGAGCTTCCTCTTCCTATTGATCTACTTAGACCGTTCGAACAATGATCAATTTCACAAGCATCGTTTCAATTTCTTTATGTGAAAGGATTGATAATTCTGCGAACTTGTGATACATCGCATTTCCTCGGAGCAATTTTGAAGTTAATTTATAGATGAATTAAACAAAAAATAAAACAACGAACAAAATCCTACACTTCCATCGTCTTCGATGATTTATTTCCTTTCCTAGTATCGCCATTCGTGGGACTATTCCTTCTAATTACATTTCGCGGATCAGGAGTATCTCCTTCTAATGCTATCTCATCAGCAGGGATCCTCTCATAACGAACTCCATTGACTGTTGTCACATTACCAGACTGAGTTAGCGAGGAAAGAATGCCCAGTCCTAACGACGAGCTTGTATTGTTCGATGTTTGGTTTTGATTCAGCGGGTTCTTCACTTCACCTGAATTTACTCCATCGCCATTGGCCTCAAAGCGGGCAAGCGCTCTTTCACGACGAGATTGATCAGCATTCGGTCGAACTGGCGCACTAGGAAGAGGTGCAGTTTGATTTCCAAGACGAGTGCCTGACGATTGTTGAAAGACTTCAAGATTTTGCAACTCTAAATCGCTATTACTACCACTACCTCGACAGAAACACACTCGCTGCTTCAACTTCAACCAATCTTCATTTAAACTAGCTGAATCCCAATGATAGCTCTGCAAGAATTGTTGAGCGGTAACAATCTCTTTCGTCATTTGATAAAGGTAGAAGATGTTAAACATCTCTACAAGCATCAATACAGCAAGAACGACACTGTAGACCTCCAGCCATGTATAACTAAGGCCATTAGTGCTAAGTAAGCGGTGAGTCGACCACAGACTCAATAGATTAAAGTACTGATATATTAATACAGCAATTAGAAAGATGAACGTGGTAATCATCAATTTCGTGCATTCAATACCAATATATCCATATGAGGTGTAATACATGATAGTGCGGCAGAGAATTGACGTGGATGCAAGGTAAATGAAGGTTATACTTATTAATACACTCGTCCAATCCCACAAGGACACCTTGAAATAGGCCTCGCCGATCATGAATAATGCGACGAGGATGCTCGAATACTTCCAACGAGCATAATTGGCATAAGACTGACCTCGCTCAATCACTTCACTCACAGGGGGCAACCTTCCTTGATTCTGCACTTGCAATTGATAAAGACTGTGATACTTGGTAATATGAAGCTTTTCAACAGCGAGGTAAGAGATCGTGAGGAGAAGCACCAAGCGAATTGGAGTCACGAAGTTCAAAGCACCCCAAGCTAGCGGATATCCAATAAGGATCCCAGATAAATGACCAATAAAGGAAGCACGAGTGAGAATAAGTTGGGTGAAGATAAGCAGCAAGAAGGGTCCGAAATTAAAAGGAATTCGCGAAACACCACCAATTGTGAAAGGTAAAGGCGCATATAGCGTATTCATGCAGAAAGTAGGGAATATGAAAATAGGACAAAACTTAACTAATCTAACACTTAAAGCCACCATCCAAGCGAAGAGTACACAGGAATATCCCACAGCCTGCTGTGAGATGTATTGTGTCGAATTATAGCGATGAATGAGGATGTAATGCGTCACTAAACAAATAGCCATCGTGAAAAAGACAAGAGCAATATTCAGGTAGGCAAATGCTACTGATCCGTAAATGGGCTCTAATAGACCGAGTTGGTACAGTCCCATGCAGTTAAAGCCGAGATGGATGAGGTCGAAATGAGCGAATGAAGCAGTTACGATTCTCCAGTACTCTCCGCGATGAATGATTGCTTCATAGCTGTATGAGACAGCGGAAACCTCAATATTATTCTTCCAGAGGTAATAGGCGTAATAACAGAGAGTAATAAGCAAAACTGTTGTCACAGGGCGAGAAAGTAGAGAGCCTACGTTCGAGCTTTCATCTGCTTGAAGGCGAGGACTGTCCTCTAGGGAGCCGCTGCATTGTACGTTAGATGGGGTTGGCGCATCCTTTTGATTGGATAGCATCCAGTATTGGTTTGGAGGGTGGCGGATGTTAATATCAGTAGCGGCAGGGTCAGTGTGATAAATGATTTTACCAGACTCTACCATCAACCAGTTTCCCTTCGCAAATAGAATCGCTTCAGCTGGAGTGGTAATTTGCCGTTTTAATGAAAAAATACTGAAGACATCTGGAATCAACCGAGAGGATGACGGTACTACAATTCTGGAATAAGTTCCATCAGCGGCAGAGAAGTACCCATTCAAACTTTCCACTCCAGCTCCTTTCACTATACAATAAACAGGATCATAGAGAAGGTAAAGACAAAGAAGTGTGAAGAATAGGATCAATCCTATCAGTAACGGGACTCCCTGACACTTCATAAGACTCTTCTCACAACTTCTATACTCCTGTAACGAGCGAGATAAGCTTCTGTATCGATAGTCCATGTGGATTATATCGGTGTTTCGAAAATCCCTGCTTGCCGGAGTTGACCAAACAAGACCAAATGTAAAGACCCCAACTTCAAGTTAGGTTTTATTAGAGCCTGATAGTGTATTTTTCAAAAAGGACATACTGGACTAATTTAGATATAAGTGGGATTAATAATGAGAAGGATTCAGGGTTTAATTAGGAATTTTCTCTATTATAGTTTCATTCATCATCAAATCAATCATAACAAAGATCGAAATAACACCAACTTTAACCCCTATATTCCTTACCAGAACCAGCTCAATCGTGATTCCAGACCTGTTGTTTCTTTTCTTTGATAGTTTACTTCTTTGTTGATTTTTGTTGCCGGTCAAATCCGTGAGAAATTTGCTTTCAAGTGAAGTAGTGTTGTTTTTTTTATTGCTCTTTGAAGGACAAGGATCCTCGCATCAAAGAAGATGACACCTTATTATTATTGTTGTCTTATGACTTTATTCTTTCTGAGTTTAGTGAATAGTACTCCAACGTCTTTCACTTCCAGCGACTGCAATGATCCTTTAGCTTGCTACTTGTCTTCCTTGACTTTCAACATCCCAGACGTTACCTCAGGCGACTTCTCGCTCACTGGCACTGTTTGTAAAGGAATTGATCTATACTCTTTACCTTCCCGTTATGATGGCTACACTGGCTTCTATTTCGGCATTCAAGATCTTGGCACTTCTTGTTCCGGCAGTTACAAGTATGGCAAGGCATTTAAAGGCACCGTGACAATTGCCGTGTCTAAAACTGATGTTGCAATGACTGTCAATGATCGCAAAGAGAACGAGTTGCCAGTTTACATGGAGTTAACCTCTTGTAACCTCGAGAACATCCAGATTGACATTACCTTCTCACAGGCTGGTTTAGACTTCCTCACTCCATTGATTGAGTCAGCAATTCAGAAAGCCCTCTACAAAATCTTCTGCGATGGAATTAATCATTTATTGACGGTCAATGTAACGAATTTCCTTGTGAATAAGTTAGATCCAAGATTAGAGGAGATTATCGTGTCTTTACCAGATCCTTTGCCACAATATGGAAAACATTACTTAAATTGGAATGATTCCATTATTAGCAAAGCCCATGGAATAGTTGAGAAGATTCGCGGTGCAGCCTCATTACCTGACTTCTTGCAATGTATGGCGAATAGCGGAAAATACTCTAATACAAACAAACCCAGGGCTGCCGCTAGTCTCAGCACTTCCCTTGTTCAATACGATGAAGCGCCTTATGAAAAGTTCTTTAAAAACTTGCTGGGAACCTATAGCTTTGATCTTTCATCGTGGGATAAGAGCGAGGTGTTGAAAACCTCCCAGTTCTCCCTGAAAGTCTCGAAGGTTGATATTAGTGGATTGGATACTATTACAGACGTTCAGATCGTTGAACCGATTCCTGAGTCTAAAGTTAGCTTACGCACTGCCTTGAAGATGGGGTATTTGAAGTTGGATCTTACCTTCGAGCTCACTGTCAATGGCAATGACGCTAACGGTAACCCTCATACCTACAATGAACAAACAGTTGTCTCCCTCACCTTGACAGATCCTGGTTTAGTCCTTGATCTCGCTATCGCGGTGGATGAGCATTTATTAGATTCGTATTATCTGGATCAGTTAAGTTCTATTGGATGTTGGTTAAGTCCAATCGCTGAGATTAGCATCCCAAACTTTGAAATTGACTTAACTGGAGCCACTGTGAATATTAAAGAGATCACAGGTGATGCAGGATTATTAGAAGCTGATATTACCGCCTTATTAAATAATCTCTTCTTATTGGTCTTAGAGCCCACTGGTTTTGGTACTCTTTCTGTTGAAACCATTAAAGGTGCATTCCAAGGACCAATTAGACAAGGATTAAATGAGTTTTTCGCCAAAACTCTTTCAGAAGGAAAGGCACAGAACCCTTGTCTCGCCCATTACCCCTATGATGATGTCACTGAATATATTAGTTGGCCTAACTCGAATGTGATTGCTATTCTCGACTCGATCATCAACGATATGTTTGGATATCAAGGATTGAACAAGCTCTTCTCTTGTGGCACTGGAGGAACCGGTGCATTTGAGATTGATACGAAGCGTTTGATTATTACTGTCTCCGGTTTGACCTCTTTCTATGGACTTGAAGTTTTCTCACCCTACGACCAAGACTCGAAGCAATATCATTTGTCCACGTATTTGGCTGCTGGTTATTGTCCATCGACGGATAACTGTACTCCATTGACTATCGGTGTGAATTCCATTACTAAAGAAGCCATCGCAGAATTTTTAGGAACGTCACCAACCGCCTCGATTACCACAGCTGTCAGTTCGATGGTGGAAGGCGTGAGTCTGTTATTAACCTTCGAGAACTTCCGTCTCGGTATTGAGACCTTGACCAAATTAAATATCAATGCCTTGAAACAACTTCAACATTATCAAATGGGAACAACCGGATGCTACGCCTCATCGTTAGATCAGTTAGCCTTCCAATACGTTGATCTCAATGTTTCAAAAGCAAGCTTCATTTACCATGATGGGACTAATAACAAGGAGATTACTCAAGCTATTAACTCTCTTCTTGCCTTCATCACAAAGAATGAAACAATCCAGAACAAGAATGTGGACATCGATAGCTCATTGACGAATGCCCCAGCAGTATGCGCAAACGCAGGAGTTGTACCCGATGACAATGACGGTACTACTACGAGTGATGGAGGGTCTGATACCACTTTAGACTGGGAGTGGCAGTTGTTTATCTTGATTTGTGGTTGCATTCTCTCTCTTAGTGCCTTATTAATGGCTTACAGTTATTGGGGTCGCGATAGAAAGCTTGCTTGTCTCGCTATGGCCTTGAAAGATGAGCATGATCAACCCGTCTTGCACGATGATGGTAAGACTATCTGGGAGCGATGGGATTTCGGCAATGCATTGGTCTTTCGAGAAGAAGTCCCTACATGGTTAAAGGTTGGTATGCCAATCGCTATCTGCACTGCCATTGGTATCTTCGCTTGGTCAAACGCTACTCCTAATGCAGTCGATGTCATGGTGAAGCTTCATATTGGTGAAAAGATCGTTGACGTTGGATCTATCTTCGAATTCGGTCTAGGAAATACTGTCCATGACATGTGGAGTGCGGAAGTGTATGCTTTAGCCATTATCATTGCCTTCTTCTCTGGTGCCTGGCCTTACATGAAGCTGATGGCCATGTTATTTGCTTGGTTCGTTCCCCCAAAGGTGTTAACAGTTGAGAAACGAGAGACATTGTTAATTGTTCTCGACGCTCTTGGCAAATGGTCCTTAGTCGATTTCTTCGTCATGGTGTTGATGTTATGTGCCTTCTACATTCAGTTATGGGTTGGCTCAAACATTTTAGTCGATGTTACTGTGAAACCGGAATTAGGATTTTATACCTTCTTAATCGCAACGATGATGTCTTTGGGTTTAAGCCATTTAATCCTTGCTTGTCACCGTCTTATTGTCGAGCCTAAAGTCTTACCAATCCCTGATGAATTAGATCCGCGAGAGTCATTGGCTGCCATGACATACGAAGTGAAGGTTTCCTTACCAAAGAAAGAGATCTTAGCATTGACTAACACTGAGAATAGCGAAGAGATTGCCCCATTATCTGACGCTGGATCAACAGATTCTGAAGAACAAGAAAAGGTTTTATGCATTAAGTTCACTTATTTCGGTAAAATCTTCGTTGGTGCTATGATCCTTGCAACCACTGTGTTGATCGTCTTCGGATGTTTCTACTACACGATGGGATTCGAATTCAAAGGATTAGTTGGTTTGATGTTGAAGGATAAAGCTAAAGTCGATTACAGCTACGTCTCCATCGGTAATTCGATCCCTGAACACTCTGGTATTCCTGATGACTTCGGAGTTCGATGGATGCAAGCTTCGTTTTTCTTATTTGGATTGGCTATGCCTTTAGCTCTTATGACAGTATTTATGGTTATGTGGACAGTTCCTCTCACTTTAGGACGTCAACGCCAACTCTTTGTTTTGTCAGAGGTGTTGAACGCCTGGTCGACGTTAGATGTTTTCTGTTGCGCTATTGCTGCTGGTTTATTAGAAATTCAACAGTTCGCTATGTTCATTGTAGGCGACTCCTGTGATAAGATTAACGAGATCTTAGCTCAGTATTTGGATGAGCCACTGCAAGGTGATGACAAATGCTTTGACGTCGTAGCGTACTTGAAAGAGGTAAGAAATGCTCTTTGATTATTCTCTTTTCTTGTCTAGATCTTATTTTCATCTGTCTTCTGTTGTAGGATTCATGGCTGATCTTCCTTGCTGCAGCAATGATCTTATTGGTTGGAATTCCTTTCTTGCGTATCGCCCATCACGCGATCAAACAGCGTTTAGAGACAACGACCACTACAGTGATCGAGACTGTTCGTCGCAGATCGAGATCAATCGGTTTATATAATGGATCGTTGAAGGAGAAAGAGGAAGTTATGATCATCGAAGAAGGCCCAATTTCTGAGAAGACTCTCGTTGAGCCTTTAGTTGAGAAGAATGTAGACGGAACCAGTGATCGTCCATCGGAGGGAGCTAACAGTAATAACAACACTGCAATTGTGAAGCAGGAGGAGAAGAAGAAGTCTTTCTGGTCATTCTTGAGCTTCCCTCACACACAGTATTACATGGTGAAGGGATGTGCTAAAATCGGATTAATAACAATGTATTTCAAGGAAACCTCGCGACCTCAGTCGAGTTCTGCTTTCCCTAACACGAATATAGGAGGAAGCAACAGTGGAAGTGGCAATGGATCCTTTAGTGGTGCCTTCTCTCCTGTATCTCGTAATAGTATGCTCGACACTCGACAAGATTAAAGGAGGTAGTTCCTTCTCTCTCGAATGATTTCTTGGTAGGACTTATTCGAATGAAAGGTCTCTAAAGCTTCCTCTTGTGTCGTGCTAATATGTTCTCGTATAAGTTCCTTGACATTGTTATTTTCATTTTATTGCCTCTAGCATCAACAAACAAGATTATATGGATTATCTTCGTGTCTATATCAGAAATATTCCAGTTTCTCTTTGCTCTTTCCTCCTTGTCGTTGTCGTCAGAGTTGTTCCTTAGTTATTGTTAGCAGCTATTAGTCCTCCCCATAGCTCGTAAAAAGTTCCCATCTTATCATTAGTAGAAGAAGACCAGCTTTATTGTCCATTCCACGTACATTGATCATACTCCAACAACTAATAGAGATCAAAGCACATAAAAACACAAGCCAAACCCCACGCTCATCATACCGAACACATCTACCATCACATCTTCTACTTGTGTTTCATTTATTGATTTGTAAGACTTCCTTGTTGTTTCTTTCTTTTCTTTTCTTTTTTCTTTAGAACTTCTTTCACACTCTAAATTAATCAGATAAAAGTCAAAACTACTTCTCATCATTCATCATTGGGTGACTTGCAAAATGGTTTAAACGTGGTACAAAAAGGAATATTGATTTCTTATGTTATTCATGTATTGTCATTCGGAGCAACAGGTAGAAGAAGCAAATGATGTGCAATAGTTGCTATTATTTGGTTTTAATTAAATGAGAATTCTGATCATGTTCGAGATATATACATTTGGATTCGGTTATGTGGTGATGATCATGCAAAGAACATCATCACCACATAACCGAAAGCAAATGTATAAATTTATAACACGTTGAGGATTAGTCTATCAATTGAACCAAATACTAGCAGAATGGCGAAGCCTAATCGACGCCACACGCTGTGCTTCGGTATCTGTGACTAGATGGATGACTTTCACTTCCTTTCGTGCTAATTTGCGCTTTGTATAAGTTCCTTGCCATTGTTATTTTTTCATTTTATTGCCTATATCAGCAAACAAGAGATTTATATGGATTATCCTTGTGTCTGGGGAGGACTATTACTTGCTAACAATAACTAAAGAACACCAACTCTGACATAGCTAGCACCTCTAACATCACATCTTTTAGTGCTGTTTCATATATTGGTTTGGAAGACTTCTTGTTGTTCCGTTCTTTTCTTCAGCCTTTCTAGCAATTTAATTAATCAGATACTAATGACAGTTTGGATCGTTTGTTTACGTTATGTTATATGTATTGTATTATCATCGTAGTGGTAGTTACTGCTATTCTCATCTACTTCTATATATTGTCTTATGATTCATAATAACAACAAGTACAAGAAGCAACGAGGAGCAACAGTGAACATTAGATGATGAAAACGAATCAGAAGAGAAGGAAAGTACAACATAAGCATCAATGAATGAGTTAAAACAATCATCACAATAATGAGAAAGAAAAGAAGATAGAGCAGGAGATGAGAAGGATGCAAGAAGGAAAACTCAAAGAAATCAAAACATAGCAAATCATTCATATCATATAGCAAACGACCCTTACTATTACTATTATTACGATTATTACTTGCTACTACTACTATTATTATTATTATCATCGTTATTATTCGTATGTTATTATAAAGCTACAATTAACCTAATTCATGAATACAATAAACAGGTAAAAACATAAGAAAGAAGGAATGAAAGAGAAAAGAAGTGAAAGGAACAAAATAGAAGAAAGAAGAAGAAGTCTGATGTCATTTCTTCTCTCTATCTTCAATACTATTATTGGCAACTCATAATGATTAAACGCGACGTAAATTTGTCTTCATTGGATTTTCCAATCTTCTTCGTGTATCAGCCACGAATACTTCCACGCCTGAGTTAAGCGTGACGAAGATAGTCCCTCGACCATCTCCATAAATACCCATCGGATTGCCCGAAGGGGAATAAACCACATCAAAAGATGACATATCAGATGAAATAGCAATGACACGAGGACTGACACCATTCCAGAA
>VKHI01000691.1:0-15394 GCA_015145745.1 Poterioochromonas sp. DS
CTGATGAAAAGATATCATTAGTACTCAACAGAACAAGAAACATAACCATTCTCTTACCATCGAACTCCTTCCTCTCTACACTGCTTTTGATTCCCTCTCGGTAAACCATCAGCTCATTACATAGTCTTTCCAGCTCCATCCTTGACACCTCTTCTATCTGCTCTTGTGCTTCCATTGTCATGGCTATCTTAGAATCTCTTCGCAATAGTTCTCCTCCCACCGATTTCGTATTTTCTCTTCTTCTCATTGTCTGCTTTCCTTCCGATGATGAAGTGAAAATAGCATCTCGAATCACCTCTGCTGGTACGATCACCCCATTCTTTGAACTAGTACCATGACTCACCTCCTCTGCCACTGCTACGATCGAAGTATCTCTGTGATCTCCTTCCAATGGAGCTGCCAAGATGTTCTGAATTATCCAATCCAACGACAAAGCGATCGGAGAGCTCACCAATCCCGAGAAGATCGCCACAAACACCACTACCGTGATACTGCTGTCTGGCTGCACATAATGACAAGAACCGACTACTCCAGCTCCAACACCACTACTACTGTCACTCGATGTCCAATAACACATACTCCCACCTGTCGAATAGGCTGAAGATGGCTCCAAACACGCTGCTTCCGTCACATACCTTTGACAACTCCCATCATCTCCATTCGTCAAAGCATACGTCAACGATTGCATGAACAACATGATCACCACATTCGTCGCCAAAGACATCACTCGCAAGATTCGAGGAAACTTCTTCGAGAAGTAATAGATCACTCCTACCCAGCGATGGTGCTTCTTCACTTCCTTCCAGATCCTCTTCAACAAAGACTCTGACGTCAGCAACATCTCTGGCAGAGCTTCCTCTGCAAGTTCCTTTATCGTCTCTGGTGATGAAATATCTCCTGATAATCGATTTCTGCTCAACACCACTTTCTTTACATTGTGCTTCAACTTCTCTTCTGTCTGCACCCTCTTCTCTCGCTCTCTATCTGCATAGGTCGAAAACAACATCGCTACTATCACTGCTCCTACAAACGTTCCTAATGTCACCAAAGCCTCCCAACTGTCCGAGACTGTGCTTTCATCCAATCCTTGAGCGCTCAGCACCGTCTTCTTGAAGTTCGACGTCGTCGCTCGCAACATTGACACATAGCTCACCTCACAGGTCTCCTTTCCTGAAATATGATTGCCTGCAGATGAGCTTTGTGCTGAAGGAGAGACCAGTGGACAGGAACATGTCACATTCCCATCACCACTCATTATCACCTTGCAGCCTATATCCACTGCTTTGCTCGCTTCCAATCCATTGCACGTCGCAAATGATCTGGTCGAAGGACAACTGGCTACAATCACCTCCGCCTTACCACTACAACTCACATTATAACTTCTCCCATCCCCACAATCCACAAAGTGCATTGAGGTGTCCCCTGCCACGCATGTGATGGAGCTGTTCTTGCTCTCTACTTTACTCTGATTCACATAGCTTGTCGCGACTGTGATGTCAGCCGAGCATGACTCTGACGAAGAGTTGGAACAAGGCAACGATGACAGATACAAGGAGATCGGACTCGAAAGGAAACTCGAAGCATTGTACAAGCTCGAACTCAACGACAAGATCGAAACTGTCACCCCACTCGAGGAACTATCATTGCCACAGTTCGGAAGGTTGACCGACGTTGATGTCAATTGCAGCTCTTGCTCTAATGTGCTCTGAGGCAAGGTGAAATTCACATTCTCACTGCATGTATCACCATTACTCATTTCATTCAACATCCTCCTTCTTGAGCTCTCTCCTTCTCCTGAACTTCCTGTCAGGATCGATGTATGCAGCTTGAAGTTGCTTTGCATTGCTACATGTGGCTTCTGACCAGGAACCATCTCACCTGCAACGAGCAAAGAGTAGTTCTGCAGACTTTGCACAATCCTTTGCGAATAATCAGCATTCATAGAAAGTGTAGAATCGACGCTTGTGAGGTATCTTCTTTGTGAACTTATCAAAGAAGAAGAGTTCGCCACTGCTCCATCACACAGACGATCCATACTATCCAACAGACTTGACAAGCTTGACGTCACACTGACCTCATTCGACTTCACCGCTGACAGTGCCATCTCGGTGATACTCAATAACGAAGAAATTGAACTGCTCGTCAACTCATAGGAAACCTCGCTTACTTGCAACACACTGCTCATCCATGTCGCTATATTCTGCTCTGTCGGGTCTTGCTGCTCGATCAACTGTTCAATTCCTCCTATCACCTGCTCTCTCAACTTGCTTCTCTCTTCCACTTCTGCATCGCTCTTGTCACAAATCTCACTTCGACCATAGCCTTCGTCGCACACACACTTCGCATAACAAGTCACTTCTCCCTGATAACAGACTGATACTTCTTTGCCATTCAAAGCAGAAAAGAAACCGCACTGGCCATGACTTGAACAGTTTCCTCCACATTGCTGCACCTGGTTCGATGTAACTTCTTTCGTTGAGTTCACTGCTCGACAAGGATTGTTACTATCCCCAACTTGACCAACGAAAGCACTCGACAGACACGATCCACAAGTATGAGGTGTTGAGAAACAATCCTTGCGATTCAGCTTCGAACAATCTGGCGCGAGAGTGCAATTCGCCTGATTCAGCAGCATGCTCGACAAAGAGGTGCCTTGGATCAGACCATCAACTGAGCTTGTAGAAGAAGTAGCCGCACTTATGAAGGAAGAGATATTGAATGAGTTTTGCGCAACTCCCATCACCCTCACAGTATTGCTGACGGTGTTATTTGCAGTCAAACTATCGTAGACATTAGCTATCACCACCACTGAGTTATTGCGAGCTTTACTTCCTGCTGGTAACAATGTTGTGGCATATCCCACTACTGACACTCCTCTCACCACTGATGTCAAACCACTCGATTCGATCAAGTAGCTGAACTGATACGACAAAGGCAAGTTACTGTCCGTCCATAAGCTGCAGCTCAACGTGAAAGAGTCCACATATGCCATGCCTGAACTAGGCTGCACGAGGAACAGTCCTGGTAATGGAGGTGCATTGACAGTAATGGTGATGCTGGAGCTCGTGCTTACTGCACCAGCTTGATTCTGCAGCTTGGTCTGCAGAGCGAAGGTATAAGATATTCCTGACGTCAAACTATTCACCGGAAGAGCCAAGTACATGTTAAACGATTGAGAAGAAGTGGAGGATGAGATAGCTCGAGTAAGTGGAGTCAGAGATAATGCACTCAATGAAAGTGCACTCCCACCTGTCAATAACCAACTAGCATTCCCTGATGAACCCTCTGGCACACTCACTGAACCTGTTAATTGTAAGCTTTGACCTGGATTCATTGTATAGCTTTCTACATTGGACTGCAAGGTTACGGTTGAATATTGTGCAGAGAAAAGCTTTACTGTGACAGAAGCTACTGCTGTCCTTGTTCTCTGCACGTCTTGCACTGACACCGTCCACGTCACAATCTTATCAAATGTCTTTGCCGTGAAGTGAATTGAAGAGGTACTCTGACCGCCAATCACTTGAAACAGCGAAGCACAAGAACTGTTTCCTGTTGAAACTGTTTGGACGCAGCTCCATTCAAACACCAATGAAGATAAAGACGAAGAGCTAACTCCCTCATCTTCATCATAACTCTTTGAGGCATCCAACAACATCGAATCACCCACCCTCATTGACCTCTCGCTACTTCCTTGTACCAAGGCCACTACCTTACCCGCTACTACATTCACGATCACACTCGCCGAGGCATTTGAAGATGTTGCAGTTACTGTTGTCACAACTATCTCATACTTTCCTTTCCCTGGTAATCCATAACTCTGCAACACAAATCTTGAAGGATCTTTCGATGTCGATTGAACTTCCAATACAGTGCTCTGAGAAGGACTACTCCACTGCAACACCTTCCATTCATATGACACACTCACTGCCTTCCCTGAGCAATCTCGACTATTCACAACCGATATCAACTGCAAAGACTGTGACCTTGTCATTGACACATTCTGCGATCCTGCTATGCTCACACTTGGCACAAACCCTGACTCCACCTGCACTGCTCGACTCATCTCACTACATGCACCAAGGAAGTTGCACAAGCGAGACCGAAACGAGTACACACTACCTACTGACAGGTATGATGAGGGAACAGCAAGAGGATAGTTGCTCGAGAAAGAGCCATTGATGAAGCTCTGCAATTCTTTCATCTTCTCTGAAGAGTTGGAACTCGATACCATCATACTAATCACCGACCACGATCTTCCTCCACTTCCTATCGATGAACTCACATCCAACACCAACTGCGAACACGATGAAATCCGAGTTGGTAAAGTGAACATGACTTGAGGAAGGCTTGGAACAGCTGGAGCTGCGATTGTTACTCGATTCGTTGAAGGATCTGCGATCGGCCAGGTGTTACAGTTCTTCGTTGAGCATGCTGCTCGAATCTTCGCTGCAGTCGAAAGACTCACTTCATCATTCACATTTGCACAACTGTCCTTTGTTTGCACCCATGCATACACTGTCTTCTGATCCATCCACTGACACTCTGATGAACTTGCACAAGTAAAGCTGAGCAACTCGCTGCATGTGAACTGAATCGAAGTGCCTCCATAGTCTGTCAGAGATTCAAACGTTATCTGCAAGTAAGAACCATCGGCTGCAAACACAGCCTGAGTCAAGTTGGGAGCAGGGAGAACATCATTCGATCCTAAAACGGTTGGAAGGAAAGTCGGGACTCTAGAAGGCTTCACTGATGGAGGTGTTGTCGAAGGGGAAGCAGTTGGGGATATCGTCAATGTGATAGTTGGTATGCTGGTTGGGGATCTTGTTGGTGAAGCAGAAAGCGGAAAGCTGGGTTTTAAGGAAGGTGAAATACTTGGCAGCAAAGATAGTGAGAGTATTGTTGGAGCATGAGACGGGGAATGGGTAGCAATGGTCGGTCTCGAGGAAGGCTCTTGTGATATTAATGTCGGAAATGTAGTCGCTTGGAAAGTTGGATTAAATGTTGGAGAAGGGAGGAACTCTGAACTGGAGGGATTCACAGAAGGAAAAAAAGAAGGGTGGGATGAGGGAAGATTCGACCGAAACATGGATGGCCTCGTAAGAGGATCTAGTATTGCGAAAGTGGTGGGAAGAGAACTGGGTATTATTAATGAAACTGGCGAAACTGTCGGAGAAATAGTATCGGTCACATCAGAAGAGGGTAACGACGAAGGAAGCGAAGTTGGTTGATTGTTGTGTTGTGAAGGAGGTAAAGTTACCCCAGAAGAGGAAGGGAAAGTGGGTTCGATTGAGGGATCTCTCGAGGGGAGAAGAGTTGGATAGACAGAAGGAAGAAATACTGGATTCCCAGATGGCAAGACTTTCGGTATTACCGATGGTAACGATGTGGGAATCATAGTTGGTAATTCAGTTCGCGAATTGGAAGGTGTGGAAGTTGGAAGATTCGATGGAGAAGTCGGGATTGAAGTTGTGACAGACGTGGGACAGGAAGAGGGAGGGATTGAAGGATTGTTAGTAATCGGAGACTTAGAAGGAAATCCAGTTGATACAACGGAAGGGAATACGGATGGCACAGAAGAAAAATAGCATGAGGGACAACAAGTTGGATTCGCGGTTGGGATATTCGACGGTTCCGAAGATGAACTCATGGTAGGTAGCACACTCGAAACTGACGGTGTCAAGCTTGGAAGAATTAAAGGGTTCTCCGATATAATCTTCGCTGGTTGCATAGAAGGATCAGTTGATGCCTGCTCCATTGGTGTCCAAGTTGGAACATACGAGGGAGTCACCGAACGGTTCAAGTTAACACTTGAGCTATTGGACGGAGACGCAGTAGGTTGCGCGGTAGGGTCAGCCGATGGAGATGCAGTAGGTTGTGCGGTAGGGTGAGCCGATGGAGATGCAGTGGTCTGTGCAGTAGGGTCACCCGATGGAGATGCAGTAGGTGGTGCGGTAGGGACAGTCGATGGAGATGCAGTTGGAGGAACAGTCGATGGAGATGCAGTAGGTGGTGCGGTAGGGACAGTCGATGGAGATGCAGTTGGTTGTGCGGTAGGGACAGTCGATGGAGATGCAGTTGGAGGGACAGTCGATGGAGATGTAGTTGGAGGGTGAGTCGATGGAGATGCAGTAGGTGGTGCGGTAGGGATAATCGATGGAGGCACTGTTGGAACTAAAGTTGGACTTGCAGTAGGTGTTGCCGTCGGAGAACCATTGTACACGTATTTAACATAGTTATTCGAGTATTCAGAGTAGTAGATATTCCCCTTTGTATCTAACCAAATACCGTAAGATATTCCCATTGAAGCACTACTTGCCACTCTTACTGACGTACTTCCTGGGTCACAAGTCCCAGTTCCAATAATCGTAGACATAATATTGGTCGAGGCTGACACCATTCGGATTCGACAGTCTGCAGCATCAACAATGTAAATATTACCCGCACTGTCACCCTTTACATCACTTGGATTGTATAAATACGCCGATGTAGCAGGAACATTATCGTTAAAGGTGCTTGGTCCTGGGCCTGCAAAGGTTGTTATTATTCCTGAAGTACTGACCATCCGAACTCGCCAATTACCAGGGTCTGCGATATACAGAACACCGAGAGTATTCAACCACAGTCCCATCGGACTCCAAAGGTACGCAGAGCTAGCAGGACCATTATCACCTCCATAGCTATTAGAAGTGCTACAACCAGCCACGGTAGTAATGATCCCGGTAGTTGAAATGGCGCGAACTCGATTGTTCCCTAGATCACTGACATACAGAATACCAGTTGAAGAGAGGAAAATTCCAGCCGGGCCATTGAAATACGCTGATGTAGCCTGTCCACCATCCCCACTAAAACTAAAACTCGCGGGAGTCGCTCCAGCAAATCGTGCGACTATGTTGGAGGAGAAATTATACTTCCACACAAAATAATTTCTACCTCCAACATAGAGAAAATTCCCTGCTGTATCGCCGTACAGTGCCCATGCACCATCCAATGAGACCGATGTCGCTGCTCCTCCTGTTCCCGACGAACTTGTAGATCCTGTTCCGATGAACGTGGTTATTATTCCACTCGTTGATATTTTGCGGACTCTACTTCCTTTATCTTCTGCGATGTAGACACTCCCGGTACTGTCCGCCCATACCGCTAAAGGGCAATTTACTGAAGCAGAAGTTGCAGGACCATTGTCAGCACTGCTCGAAGCTGACCCTGTACCAGCAATGGTTTTCACATAATACTGAGCTCGAATCACAACCCAGGAAGTTACTGCAACAACTAACAACCGAAAGAAAAATGTTTTTACCATCCGTTCTCGACCAAAATACAAAAGCTTTTAAGAATTCCAATATTACCACAAAATTAAAAACAAAAAAGGAAACTAATAAATAATTATTCAGGATATAAAAGAAGAGGGCAAATAAATGAAATAGAGTTGAAAGAAAGACAATAAAATATCGTTGGGATTGGTAATTAATTGAGGAGGATTCTGATAATGTTTGATTTCGTAATTCTTTTTTTCAGTTCTTTTTGCTTCGAAGTTGTGAAAGATCTTTTTGAACATCCAATAGTTTCATCAACAACTCTACAGTAATTGTGGACCAAGTAAACCAAATAAACTTTATAACCACCTATGGAACGTTTCCGGCGAAGAATGTTCTACTCATCCCTTAAACACTCCATTGACCATAAGCCCCACTTAAGGGCATTTGGGTGGGAGAAGATTTATATGTAGCGTATTATTGCAAGAAGCTCTGCATTCTTTCAATAAAGCGCTATACAATCCACTCATAACCGATCAGAGTTTGGGGCGAAGGCGAGGTTTCTATACGCTTGAAGTGACTTCACCTCGACATTCCGAGATTTCGAGTTTTCGAATGGACTTTCATTGAAGGAATGTTCTCCGACACTCCTTCACCACTCCTTGGGCAGCTGGGCTCCATGCGAAGGGCTTATTGGGCGAGGCGAACTTCGAACTCTGTAACCGATCAAAATGTCACCCTATTAGCGGCCTTGTCTCGTGCTGATTCATGTTGCGGGCTCAATCCTCATCACTTATTATGAACCTGGAGCTAATTGCACCGTTGCGGGAAATGAGAGGCTGTCAGCAATACGACTGGTGCCTGTCTTCCCTCTACTGTTGGTTATCCTTACAAAAATTATGAATCAATGTTAGGCTGCGACCCTGAATACATACGACAATGAATAATACGTTTATGATTTGTGCTCATGTCTTGTAGTTCATAGTTTATAGGGTCGGATGATGGGAGTTATAATTGAATATCAGTTAATCAAACATCAAAGACTCTAACGTTCATCACCATGCTGGACAGTACTTGTAGAATTTTGCGAGAAAAGAATTCAATAAAAGAAACAAGTGAATAATAATAACAACAACGGATAAGAACGGATCCGTGACGGAATCAGTCAATCTATGAACGACTCGCAGAGAATGTTTCTGAACAAGTGAACGAAAGCCCACACCACTAAGCCCACCCCGGTTTTCACGTTCAGATCTTTCAAGTTTTTTCGATGACGAAAAGTGATCTTGCACCAAGATCTCCCGAAAATGAAAGTTTACTGTCATGTCTATTGGACTCTGGTATCTTTCTAGGACGTTAGGTTGTGTTTGAGTCAAGAGAACCGTCCAAAGCTGACTGAACGCCTGTCCTTTGAACATGTCAACCTGAAACATGACCTTCGTTCTTCCTCAAGACTTTTCGAGTGGGTGGATAGAGTTAATAGAAGATCAATCATGTAGTATAGACTTCATAGAAACGAATAAATTAGTCAACTCCTTGTTGGTCGTGCAAGGGAGGCGAAAGATCTTTGGCTCGAAGACCAAATCGATAATGCCGACCCAGTTGAGGAAACTCGTCACTCACAAGATCCAAGCGAAACATTGTCCTAACTTCATCAGATATTCATTATTATGTCTAAATTGATTCTTTTTACTTGTTTACGGAAGTCATGTGAAGAGAAATGGTGGTTAAATGCTAGGATTTGAGTGGAGAGAGCTCGTCATCCACGAAGAAGACACAATAAGGACGATTTTGGTTGCTTCTCTTTGCATTTGCACCACTTTTTATATGAAGATAGCTGTTGTGGAAGAAATCGGAAAGGAAAATCACTGGATCACCGTGTTCATATGACATGGGCAATAGGCAAACCCTGGGAGTTGCGCCTTTCAACAGCTGTTTCTTCTGGGGATGGTTGCCTTGACTCATGAAATTGTGCAGAGTGATGGAGGAGAGTGATTACAAGAACTTAAGGGACATCAAGTGACCGGGAAAAGGCTTAGTGGTGCATTTGTTATTTCTTTGTTTTTTCTCAATGTACCCTCTACTCTACAAGCTTTGATTGTTCTCTTCAGTTTCAAATATTAGTTCCTAACTAACTCAATAATCTTACAGCAAATTCGTTAAACTTTCAAACAAGCCTTCATTGTCTCAACAAGGTCATGATGATGTAGAGAAAATGGGGATAAGTAGTGGGGCGGGCTTAGTGGTGTGGGCTTTAGTTCACAGCTTAACACTTTCATCACATTTGGATCGATATCTTTGCTTGTGCGACAAGAGTGGATGCATTTAAAAGAGGAACTCCTTCCCAGGAGTCCTATCAAGCATCACAAAATCGGAAGATAGTTTTGTAATGCTTGTCAGGTCCAGTCAGGAGTTCCTCCTTTAATTGCATCCACGTTGTCGAACAAGCAAGGATATAGGTCCAAATGTGATTAAAGTGTTAAGCTGGTTCAGTTCATCATTCTCCGCGAGTCGTTCAAAAATCGGTGTGGCCGAACTTCTTCCAATAATACGCTACATATGAATCTTCTAGTCGGTAACGAATGAATGTTCAAAAAAAATCTTTCACAACTCCCAAATAGAAAGAACTGAAAAAAGAATAACGAATCAAAGATCATCGAATATCATCGGAATCCTCTTCAACTCCCAACCCCAACGATATTTATTGTCTTTCTTTGCATTTTATCTCGTTCAATTTTTTTTCCCCCGCTCGAATAATTATTTTGCATTTTTGTTTTTGTCTTGATTCTTTTTATTTTCGGTCATAATTGCTTTCGGAATCCTTAAAATCGATTATATTTTGGTCGGTAACGGATGGGAAAGACTATTTTGTTTCGGTTTTTAATTGCTGCGGTAACGTCCTGGGTTGTGATTCGAGCTCAGTATTATGTGAAAACCATTGCTGGTACAGGGTCAGCTTCGAGTAGCGGTGATAATGGTCCTGCAACCTCTGCTTCTGTGAATGCACCTGTAGAAGTTTGGGCGGACAGTACCGGGAGTGTCTACATCGCAGAAGATAAAGGAAGTCGAGTCCGCAAAATATCAACGAGTGGAATAATAACGACGTTCATCGGAACGGGAGCGACCAGTTCGTCAGGAACAGGAGGAGCAGGAACATCGGTCTCATTGGATGGTGCATGGGCACTGTATGGCGATACAGCAGGGAGGTCACTCTATATTGCAGGTGTGAATTATTTTGTGTGGAAGTATGATTTCTCCTCCAATATAGTCGCACGATTTGCTGGAGCGACTCCCGCGAGTTTTAGTTTTAGTGGGGATGGTGGGCAAGCGACTTCAGCGAATTTCAATAGCCCCTCTGGAATTTTCCTCTCTACAACTGGTATTCTGTATGTCAGTGATCAAAATAACAATCGTGTCCGCGCAATTTCAACTACCGGGATCATTACTACCGTGGCTGGTTGTAGCACTTCTAATAGCTATGGAGGTGATAATGGTGCTGCTACCTCTGCGTACCTTTCGGATCCAATGGGACTGTGGTTGAATACTTTCGGTGTTCTGTATATCGCAGACTCTGGTAACCGTCGAGTTCGGATGGTCAGTACTTCGGGAATAATAACAACCTTTGCAGGCCCAGGAACAAACACCTTTAACGATAATGTTCCTGCTACGTCGGCGTATTTATTGACTCCAAGTGATGTAAAGGGTGACAGTGCGGGTAATATTTACATTGTTGATGCTGACGACTGTCGAATCCGAATGGTGTCAGCCTCGACCAATATTATGTCTACGATTATTGGAACTGGTACATGTGCCCCAGGAAGTACGTCAGTAAGATTGGCAAGTAGTGCTTCAATGGGAACATCATATGGTCTGTGGGTAGATACGAAGGGGAATATCTACTATACCGAATATATAAGTGACTACGTCAAATACATTTACAACGGTTCCCCAACCCCCACACCTACTGCTAATCCCACTTTAACACCGACTTTAGTTCCAACAGCATCTCCATCGACAGTCCCGAGTGTCGCACCAACAGCATCTCCATCGACAGTCCCGAGCGTCGCACCAACAGCATCTCCATCGACAGTCCCGAGTGTCGCACCAACAGCATCTCCATCGACAGTCCCGAGCGTCGCACCAACAGCATCTCCATCGACAGTCCCGAGCGTCGCACCAACATCATCTCCATCGACAGTCCCGAGCGTCGCACCAACAGCATCTCCATCGACAGTCCCGAGTGTCGCACCAACAGCATCTCCATCGACAGTCCCGAGCGTCGCACCAACAGCATCTCCATCGACAGTCCCGAGCGTCGCACCAACAGCATCTCCATCGACAGTCCCGAGCGTCGCACCAACATCATCTCCATCGACAGTCCCGAGCGTCGCACCAACAGCATCTCCATCGACAGTCCCGAGTGTCGCACCAACAGCATCTCCATCGACAGTCCCGAGCGTCGCACCAACAGCATCTCCATCGACAGTCCCGAGCGTCGCACCAACAGCATCTCCATCGACAGTCCCGAGCGTCGCACCAACATCATCTCCATCGACAGTCCCGAGCGTCGCACCAACAGCATCTCCATCGACAGTCCCGAGTGTCGCACCAACAGCATCTCCATCGACAGTCCCGAGCGTCGCACCAACATCATCTCCATCGACAGTCCCGAACGTCGCACCAACAGCATCTCCATCGACAGTCCCGAGCGTCGCACCAACAGCATCTCCATCGCCTGTCCTAAGTGTCGCACCAACTGCTTCTCCGTCGACTGGTGTCCCGACGAGTATACAAGCAATTGCTTCTTCTTCGGCTGCCCCAAGCAATTCGCCAACGGCATCTCCATCCAATGTCTCAAGTATCAGTTGGAATCCTTCGACAATACCGACACATGTTCCGAGCTTGTCAACGTTGGAACCGTCGTCTGATCCTACAGTGCAACCGACGATGCTTCAATTAGAGAATCCATCGATTTTTCCGAGCTTGGCACCAACACTGCAGTCATCTAATAATCAAAGTGTATATCACCTAACAGTGAGTCCATCTGTTGAACCCTCTAATGTTCCTACCGTGGCGCCAACTAATTATCCCTCATACCACCCCTCTTTTGTGCCTTCCGCTTTCCCGAGTGGATTCCCTTCTGAGGCCCTGAGTACTAACAATTCTTCTATCACCCCCTCTTTTTGTTCCACATCAGTTCCAACTTTAATCCCGACAGTCTCTCCCTCATATCATCCAACTTCGATACCTTCATACTCACGCACTCTGCTTCCCACATCGGTACCATCTGTTGTGAAAGGTTACCCATCTGCTAATCCAATATTCCTTCCATCTGTCTATCCGACGAGTCTGCCCTCATGTACTCCCTCAACCTATTCTTCCTCTTCTCTCCTAACTTTGGCTCCTTCGCAACGCAGTTGTGCACCAAATTCGCTTCCTTCGATCTTACCCTCTTCTGACGCGACTGATACAACGTATCCAACATTTTCGCCGGTTGATCTTCCATCATCAAGACCCAGTTCACTTTCCACCTCTATTGCTACCCTGCAACCCTGTGATTCACCTCTTATGAAGCCATCCGTGTTCCCTTCAAGGCTTCCTTCGTCCTACCCTTCTTATTTTCCTTCTGCAAAACCATCCAGTTCTGAGTTACTCCACCCTTCTAACCATCCAATATTTGATCAAACTTTATCACCAACTATGTTTCCCACAGTGAGTCAAGAACCCCAAAAACCCACCATCATTCCTCCCTCTCCTTCTCTCTCACTATCTTTGCTGCCAAGTGTTTCACCTTCCTTAAAACCCAGCTTTCCGCTTCCTGCTTTCCCAACAAGATCTCCAACCATCACCCCTACTGCCACATTGACGATATCCCCAACTGCTTCCCCTTCGACAACACTTCCATCAATGAAGCCTTCTAAGGTCCCGACATTCCTTCCAACTGTTTTAGGATCGAATGATGTTCTCCTTGCTCCCAACTTGACTCAGGCTGTGTTTGCAGCAGATGGTTCTTACTTGCAGATAACGTTTGAATCTCTGACAGACTATGGAGGCACTTCGATTCAGTTCACATGCAGCGAGTTGTTCAGCTTTACTTGTGCAAGTTCATCAGAGTGTCAGTGGATGGATCAGAAGACAATATATGCATGGGTGCAGACAAATAAGAATTGTGCAAAGGTGAACGATGAAGTGAGTCTTTTGACTGCAGCGAAGATTCGAGCAGCATGCTCAACGAAGAACTGTAACACCTGGCCGATCGCAGATCCTGCAATGAATCGAATAACAATCGCAGCTCCAGCTGTTCCAAGCCTTCCTCAAGTCATGTTCACTTTACCAACTCGGATTTCATCGTGTTCGCAGTTGGTGTTGGATGTGAGTTCATCGATAGGAAGTGGAGGAAGATCGTGGTCGGTGATTAGTATGATGGTATCGAGTTCCAACTCTTCAGAGAAGATGAAAGAATTGCAGAGCTTCATCAATGGCTCTTTCTCGAGCAACTATCCTCTTGCTGTTCCCTCATCATACCTGTCAGTAGGTAGTGTGTACTCGTTTCGGTCTCGCTTGTGCAACTTCCTTGGTGCATGTAGTGAGATGAGTCGAGCAGTGCAGGTGGAGTCAGGGTTTGTGCCAAGTGTGAGCATAGCAGGATCGCAGAATGTGTCAATGACAAGGTCACAGTCTTTGCAGTTGATATCGGTTGTGAATAGTCGAGATTGCTCAGGGAAGGCAGTGAGTGTGTCATATGAATGGAAGGTGTTGCAGTGGAGTAGTCCTTCTCAGAGCACTGTATTGGAAGTTCAATCGACATCGAAAGATCCTTCGAGATTTGTGTTGCAGAGTTATGGATTACCAGGGAAAGGAAAGTATGAGGTAGTTGTGACAGTTCGAGTTGCAGCAACAACTGCGACATCATCGAGTGCCTCAGTGAGTGTCATGGTGAATGTAGTAGCGGGTAAGGTAGTGGCCTTGGTACAAGGAAGTAGTGAACGGTCAATGAGAGTGGGTGAGTCGATGTTGTTGGATGCCTCGAAGAGCTATGATGAAGATGAGGGAGTTAGCTCTTCGTCTTCATCTTCCTTGGTGTTTGAATGGAGCTGTGTTCAAACAGTCCCACCTGGAAACAGCTCATGTGCTTCGCTGTTGCAAGTGATTGGCGGTCAGAGTGCCTCTTCAATTCATTTCACAGCAAAGACATTCGATAAGATCGTGACATGGACGGTGTCAGTGCAAGACGTGCAGAGAACAAGGACAGCAGTAGCTTCTGTCACAGTGAAGCTTTTCCCTGCACAATATCCAACCGTAACCTTGCAGTCCAATGTAAAAAGCAATACAATGAACCGAGGACAAAGCTTACAACTAACAGGTTCAGTGAGTGTGCCAGAGGGTTCATCAGGGAATGCGAGTTGGTTATTGACAGGAGGGAGTGTACTGTCATTGAGTGCATTATCTCTGACTCCACTTACTCGAGCTATCTCATCCTCTTCTTCTTCTCAATCGTTTAACATGTACTTGGCTCTTCCGGTGAATAGTTTGACGTCAGGAATATCTTATACCTTCGCTCTGCAGACCAAGCTGCAGAATCAAGCTGGTGCAGTAAGCACGAGCTCCAGCATCACCATTACTGTCAATGCACCTCCATTACCAGGACTGTTCCTCGTGCAGCCTAGTTCAGGCATGGCATATGTGGACTCTTTCACGTTGAGCTGCAGCTTATGGACGGACAGTAACTTGCCTTTGTCGTATCAGTTCAGCTACTTGATCGAATCGAGTGGTTTGACATCAGTGGTGAGAGGAGTGTCAGTAGTCGGATATGCCACAACATTGTTACCAGCAGGAAGTCAAGCTCGCAATAACTCAGTGGTGGTGATAGCTGATGTCTACGATAGTTTGAATGCCAATAGCACCATCAGGAGTACAGTGAGGGTGATGGACCTTGCTCAAAACTCATTTGACATCTCTTCCTTCATAAGTGCGGCTACTTCTTCTGCAAGCTCAGTTGATGGTCTGATCCAAGGCACCTCTTTGTCGAGCATGCTGCTGAATCAGGCGAACTGCTCTCTCGCTCCAGATTGTTCGAAGCTGAATCGCAAGGATTGTTTCTCAACACCTCATACTTGTGGATCGTGTCTGTCGAGTGCTTT
>VKHI01000692.1:0-15389 GCA_015145745.1 Poterioochromonas sp. DS
TACCTTTTATTGTAATAGCATCTCTTTTTGTATATATTGAAAAAGAAAGTGTTAATTAACACTTTCTTTTTTTTTTTAAAGAAAAAACAATAAAAGTTTGATTTAATTAGTAAATAATTATAATTTTAAATTGAAGATCCTAATCCTGAGTATGATCCATAAAAAAATACCGTTAAAACTCCCAAAATTCCTAAACCTGCGACAAAAGATATTGCCCAAAGCGGTATACGTCTATTTGTATCAACCATAAGAAAAATTTATTTATTAATTAAAAAAGTAACTTGAGAATAATACTGCTAAAACAAAAATAAGTAAAAGTCCCCAATATAACGAAGTTCGGTTTAGTTCTACAGTTTGCGCATTTGGATTTGGTCCTGTCATAATTGATTTAAATCATCGTTGAATAAATTGCATTGAGCTTATAGCACCTAAAAAAAAGATGGTTGGTATTGCTAGTCCATGAATTGCAAGCCATCGAAAAGTAAAAATTGGGTAAGCAACAGATTTATTATAGTTTTTGTTCATAAAAGATTTTTTGTTTACTTTACTGATAAAAATATTTTATTAATTAAAATTGATCTAAATTTGAAAGCTCTTCACTTGCATTAAAACGCTCATTAATGATAGGAATTTGCTGTCTATCTTGTGTAAAATACTCATCTGGGCGTGGAGTGCCAAAAACATCATATGCTAATCCTGTACTTACAAATAACCAACCGGATAAAAAAAGAGTAGGGATAGTTATACTATGAATGATCCAGTATCTAATACTTGTAATGATATCGGTAAATGGTCTTTCCCCTGTAGATCCTCCTGACATATATTATCAAAAATAAAAAAAATAGATCTTCTTTTGTCACTCTTTTTATGTACAGGATAGTTGCACATTATTTTCTAAATAGCGGACAGACAGAATCGAACTGTCATAATTAGCTTGGAAGGCTAAAGTTTTGCCATTAAACTATGCCCGCAATAACTAAATATTAACAAAAATTTTTTTATTGTCAATATTTATTAAATAAAAAAAAATTCAACTCACAGTTTTTGTTTCTACCGGTACCTTTAATAGATTTGAAAGATTTATTGCTTTTTTTTCCATTTCAGTTGGCTTTAATAAAAACTGTGGTGGATATAGAGGTATTTCTCTTTTGTCTTTTAAAACAAGCAAAATATTTGTTCGAGGATTTAAACCATCTTTTTTTAATAATTTTATTTGTTTTATTATTTTAAAAGGGTAAGAGAAAAAATAAAAACTATTTTTTCCTGGAAAATTTTTTCTAACAATATAAATAATTTGCTCTTCTTTCAAAATTTGATTATATCCGCTTCCTACATCCCAAACTAAAGTTAATAATAGGTAAGATCCAAAAGTTAAAGCTAATGTTCCATAAAAAAGCATTAAAATTCCTTGTGGAATATATTGAATTGAGGAAAAATCAAAAATTTTAAAATAACTTTCTATTCCTATAAAAAAGAATGATCCTCCGCCTATAAATAATAATAGCATAACACTAATTGTTTTATAGTTACGCGATCCAATAATATTTTCTTTGAAACTAAGATTTGTCATAAATTTTTCGTACTAATTTTTATTTTTAGTTTAAAAAACAATTAAATTAATTTAATTGTTTTTAATTGTAAATAAATAATAGAAACCAAACCAAAAGTAAATGCGGATAATATAATATAATTAGCAATAATACTCATCTAAAATAGTTTTTTAAATCTTGAATCTAATATTCATTTATATTATAAATAAAAAAGAGATTATCTTTTTTAGTAGCTTTAAATTAAATTATAATATTAGAACAATTTTAAAATGTAAAGAATTATCTATGTCAATTATAAATACTGAAAAAGAAAAGAATGGTTCATTAAAAAAAAATTTCGTAGATGCTGTTTCTTTTTATAAAAATGATCCATTTGTTGGCCATTTATCAACACCAATTACAAACTCAAAAATCGTTCGAACTTATTTGAATTTATTACCACTTTATAATAACGAGCTATCTTTCTTTTTAAAAGGTTTAGTAATTGGAATTTTTCATGGGTATTTTTTATTTGGTCCTTTTGCTTTACTTGGTCCTCTTAGAAATACAGAACCTATGTATTTTATAGGTTTTTTAGCATCTTTAAGTCTTCTTATAATTATTAATTTATTTGCTGTTTTATATGGGCATGTTACTTTTAAAAATAGTGCTTTTCAAAAGACTTTATTTTTAACTAGTAAAGAATGGAATAAATTTATTTCGGGTTTTTCATTAGGAGGGTTTGGAGGAGTTAGCTTAGCTTATATTTTAACAAAATTTTTTTAATTTTATTGATTTTTTGTCAATTACTAATATAATTTATTTTATAATTGAATAAACCTTTATGCCAAATTACAAAGTTAGACTTGTCAACGAAAAAAAAAATATTGATGAAACAATAAACTGTTCTGGAGATAAATTCATTTTAGATGCTGCTGAAGAAAGTAATATTAATTTGCCCTATTCTTGTAGAGCAGGATCTTGTTCAACATGTTTAGGAAAAGTTTTAAAAGGAGAAGTAGATCAATCTGATCAAAGCTTTTTAGATTCTAGCCAAATGGAGAGCGGTTTTGTTTTAACATGTGTTGCTTACCCAGTTTCAGATGTAGAAATTCAAACTCATCAAGAAGAAAGCTTATATTAATTTGATAAGAGATAACAAAAAAAATAAGAGTTCTCCCCAACTATTATCAAATGAATAAGATAATTTTGCTAAAACTTTTTCCATAAAAATGGGAGATAAAAATTACCTCCCACTTTTTAATATTTTTCAATTTTTAGAAAATATTATCCCAAGAAATAATTCCCTCTTTCCCATAAAAATTTTTTATAATATATTTTTTCTTTCATCCAAAATTCTTTGTTAAAAAGTCCATTTCTAATATAAAAAAAGAAGCGTACTATGTGCTGATTTATTATTTAATTTTTAAAAAGTTATATTTATTATTGTAGTTGCGCTCTATTTTCTTTGTTTTTTTTTTATATCATTTTAATTTATATTTACTTGCATAATAGCCATGATAAAATATATAGGAAAGAAGCTTGGTATGATTGAGCTTTATAATAAGGAAGGTGATTTAATTCCTGTAACAGTTATTAAAATAATACCAACAACAATTACGTTTATTCAAAATTTTAAAAAACTCAAAAAATATTCTATACAAATTGGGTATAATTTGAAACCAAAATTTAAATTAACTAAACCAGAGTTAGGTCATTTACTAAAAAATGGTTTAGAAAAATATCAACATTTAAAAACATTTTTTACTTCAGAAAATAATTCGAAGTACCAAGTAAAAAATACATTTGATATTAATGATTTTAAAGTTGGAGAAAAAGTAAAAATTCAAGGAAAATCTATTGGAAAAGGAAATGCGGGAAATATTAAAAAGCACTCGTTTAACAGAGGACCAATGGGTCATGGATCTAAGCATCATCGCTTACAAGGTTCAATCGGGTCAGGAACAACACCGGGAAGAGTTTTTCCAGGAAAACGAATGCCTGGTCGCCTAGGAGGATCTAACGTTACTATTTTTAATTTACCTATTATTGATCTGGATAAAGATAATTCTTTTATGTTTTTGAAAGGATCAATTCCTGGAAAAAAGGGAAATATAATTACAATTACAGTTTAATTTTTTTTACAAGTCGTTTATGAACAATTTTACTATTCTTAAAGATAATAATCTAAAAAAAAAAACAATTGGATTAATTCATAAAATTTTCATTTTATCACGTAAAAATAGCCAGCAATATTCAGCACATTGTAAAACAAAAGCTGAAGTAAAAGGAGGTGGAAGAAAGCCTTGGAAACAAAAAGGAACTGGTAGAGCACGTGCAGGTTCTACAAGATCACCTTTATGGGTTGGAGGAGGAAAATCCTTTGGTCCAAGAAAAAGAGTTATAAAAAAGAAAATAAATAAAAAAGAACGAAAAATATGTACACTTCTTTTATTTTTTTTTAAATTTCCTTTTTTTAAAATCATTTCTGATTCTACTATAAATTCTTTTAATTTTTCGGAAAAAGGTGTTACAAAATTATTATTAAAAAAATTGGCTAAAACAAAAATAAAAACGTTAATAATTTTAAATGATTATAAAAAAAATCTTTGGAAATATATAAAAAATAATAAAAATATTGAAATTCTTAAGCCTAATTATTTAAATATCAAAAGTTTATTAGCAGCTAAGCAAATCTTTTTAACGAAAAAGAGTATTCTATTATTAAAAAAAAAATTTCTATATGAAAATAAATAAATTTATTTTAAGTTCAATTATAAAAAAAATTAATTTGATTAAGTACCCATTAAAAACAAAAAAATCTGAGACCTTAAATAAACTAAATAAGGTAGTTCTTATCGTTCATAAATCTTTAACAAAAAATGATTTAAAAGAGGTTTTTCATTTTTTATTACCGAATCAAATAAAATCTATTAATTTGTTAAATTTACCTAAAAAAAAAAGGAAGGTTCGAAAGTTTAAAACTTCACTTTTTTCAAATGTAAAAAGAAGTTATAAAAAAGCTTACTTAACCTTAAATAGCAATATCTCTTCCTTATTTTTTTTCGATACACTCCCAACTGTTATAAATGAAGAGTAATTATTTCTATTCTTTATCTTTGTAGTTTTAATAAAAAAAATTCGTCTTTTTAATTAGTTACTTTGAAAAAAAAACTAGAATGAAAATAAAATATTATAAACCGTATACTCCATCTGTTAGACATAAAACTTCAATAAATTTTTTTACACTTTCAAAAAAATCCCCTGAAAAATCTCTTTTTCTTAAAAATAATCGAGCAAAAGGTAGAAATAATCAAGGAAAAATAACAATTCGTCATAGGGGAGGTGGTCATAAAAAGCTTTATCGATCAATTAGTTTAAAAAAAACAAAGTTTAATTTAGTTGGTCGTATTCTTTCAATTGAATATGATCCAAATAGAAGTTCATATATTTCACTTGTTTATTATGAAAATCATACTCTAGAATATATGTTACATGTTGAGGATCTAAAGATAGGTAGCTATATTTACGCAACGAAATTGGATCCTACTAAAACAAATATAAGTTTACCAGCTTTTTCAATTGGTAATACTATGTGTTTAAAATATATGCCATTAGGAACAAAAATTCATAATTTAGAATTTTTTCCAGGAAAAGGTGGTCAATTATTAAGAAGTGCTGGTTGCTTTGGAAAGATATTAGCTAAAGAGAAAGATTATGTTGCTGTAAGATTACCTTCTCAAGAAATTAGATTGTTTCATCAAAACTGTTTAGCAACGATAGGTAAAATAAGTAATTCTTTATATTATACCGTTAAATTAGGAAAGGCAGGTAGAAAAAGGTGGCTAGGTATACGACCAACAGTTAGGGGAAGTGCAATGAACCCGATTGACCATCCACATGGAGGTGGTGAAGGAAGATGTCCAATTGGTAAACCAAGTCCATTAACTCCTTGGGGAAAAAAAGCTTTAGGTGTTAAAACAAGAAATAAAAAAAAAAATAATAATTTAATTATCAAGCGAAAGGATAAATAAAAAATATGAGTCTTAATCCAACTAAAGTAAAAAAATTTAAAACTCCTTATGTTTCATATAAGCTTTTGAAAAAAATTTTATCTCTAAAAGAAAATTTAAAAAAAGATATTATTAAAACATGGTCAAGATCATCTACTATTTTACCAATTATGGTTGGCTATACGATTAGTGTCTATAATGGTCGAAAGCATGTCCCATTAACAATCACTGATCAATTAGTTGGTTATAAATTAGGGGAATTCATCCCAACTAGAACATTTAAATCCCATAAAAAAACAATAAAAAAAGTTAAAAAATAGTTAAAAAAAATTATTATGAATAATTCTTCTAAAGTAAAATACTTAAGAATATCTTCTTCTAAATTAAATAAATATCTTCCTAAGATTCGTAAAAAATCCTATAAGGATTCTTTAAAAATTATTACAAAATTTCCTTATAAAATTAAACGTATTTTATGGAAAGCTTTAAATTCTGCTGCCTCTAATGCAGTTAATAATTTTAATAAAGAAAAAGATACTTTACAAATTATCTCTGCTTATTCTAATCACGCAGGTATTTTAAAACGTTTTCGTGCGCGAGCTCGAGGTAAATCTTTCAAAATTGAAAAAAAATTATCACACTTATTTCTTCTAATTACTTAATATTTTTATTATAGCATATTAATCGTGGGACAAAAAGTACATCCAAAAAGCTTTCGTTTAATTACAACACAAAAACATTTATCTAGTTGGTATTCTTCAAAAAACAATTACTCAAAACTACTGGAAGAAGATTATTTTATTCGAACAAAGATTGAAAAATTATTTGAAAATTTTTTATCTATTTCAAGTATTAAAATATCTCGAGCAAGTTCACCAATTTCAAGTAAAGACTATACAAATGTTACAATAATATCTCTTTTTCCACGTGAAAAAGATATTTCAAAAAAGTCAGTTTCTTATTTAGAAAATGTTTTAAAATCTTCTCAAAAAATAAAAAATAAATACTTAAGTTTAATTAAATCTAATCTAAAAGCTTTTGCTAAGATTTTTTTAATTAGGCTATTAAAACAATTTAAAAAATTATTGCAACTAAAGGATTCAAAACCAGTTTTTTTTAAATTTCATTTTATTAAGAATCAATTTTCTGATTCCATGTTAATTGCTAAATTTATTGGAAATTTAATCGAAAAAAGGGTTCCATATCGAAGAATTTTAAACATTGTATTTAAAAAAAGTTTACTTACTAATAATAAAGGAATTAAAATTCAAATTGCTGGTCGTTTAAACGGAACAGATATTGCTCGAACAGAGTGGAAACGTCAAGGAAAAATTTCACTTCATACATTAAAAAGTAATATTGATTACGCTCAATATTCACAAAAGAGTATTTATGGAATTTTTGGAATAAAAGTCTGGATATTAAAATAAAATTATTACTCTTGATTATGTTAAGCCCAAAAAAAACCAATTATCGAAAAATGCATAGAGGTAGGCTAAAAGGAAAAGCTGTTCGTAATAATAAATTTTTATACGGGAATTATGCTTTACAAGCTACAGAGCCTACTTGGCTTTCATCTCGTCAAATTGAAGCTATTCGTAGAACTATTCTTCGCTATACAAAAAAAACTGGGAAACTATGGATACGTATATTTCCGGATAAATCTGTTACTGCCAGAGCAAAAGAATCAAGAATGGGCTCAGGAAAAGGTGCTGTAACTGATTGGGTTGCTGTTATTCATCCAGGTGCTATTTTATTTGAGCTAGGCGAAGGAATTTCGTCAGCAGTTGCAATTAACGCGTTTAAAAATGCAAGCTATAAATTGCCAATTAAAGCAAAAATTTTAATAAATAATTATGATAAACAAGGAGAAAAAGAAAAATAGTGAGGTTTTAATAAAGCTAGTATTTTATAGCAGAGAACTTTTAAAATTAAAATTATCTTATAAAAAAAAAGGAAGAGTATCAGATAATTTACAAAATCAAAAATTACAGAAGACTTATAAAGACTTAAAAAAAGAAATAGCTAGACTTTCAGCTCTTCTTTAACTTATACATAAAAGCTTTTACTTATAAATATGTCAAAAAAAAAAAGAATAGGGATAGTTATTAGCGTAAAATCACAAAAAACAATCAATGTTCAAACACAAATAAAATATCAGCACCCAAAATATTTAAAAACATTAATAAAAACAAAAAATTATATGGCACATAATACTGACGTAAATTGTCAATGTGGAGATATTGTTTTAATAGAAGAATGTCCTCCTAAAAGTAAAAGAAAAGCTTGGGAATTAAAAAAGATATTAAAAAAATATAATAATTAAATTTATTAAAATGATTCAAACACAAACTTATTTAAAGGTTGCGGATAATACCGGAGCTAAAACTCTAATGTGCATTCGTATTTTAGGAAATAATAGAACTGTTGCAAATATTGGAGATATTTTTATAGGTGTTGTTAAAGATGCATCTCCAAACATGAGTGTAAAAAGATCTGCCATTGTAAAAGCCGTTATTGTTAGAACAAGAAAAACGATTAAACGAAAAGATGGGACATGTGTAAGATTTGATGATAATGCAGCTGTTATTATTAATCAGGAAAATTCGCCAAGAGGGACGCGCGTTTTAGGCCCTGTTGCTCGCGAAGTACGAGAAAAAAATTTTCTTAAAATTATTTCATTAGCAAGTGAAGTTATATGATTTACCAAAAAAAACATCAAAAATGTCATTTAAAATCTGGGGATTTTGTATTTATACAATCTGGTGACAATCGTGGAAAAATTGGGAAAATTCTTTCAATTAATAAAAAAAAATTGAAAGCTTTAGTAAGCTTTCAAAATAGTTCTACTGTTCCTCTTTTTATTCATATTTCAAATTTATTTTTTTATGATATAGTTCTTTCACAATTTTCTCGTATTGGGTATACTGTTCAAAATAATAAGAAAGAAAGGTATTTAAAAAAGCAAAAAATACTATCAAATTAAGCACTTAATCTATGAATAATTTAAAAGAATTGTATACTAAATCACTTAAATCCAAATTTTTTACAGATTTTTCTTATAAAAACATTCACCAAGTTCCAAAAATTACTAAAATAGTAATCACTTATGGTTTAGGAATAAAGGGTGCTCAAAATAAAGCTTATTTCCAAAAAAGTATTGAAGATATTAGATCAATTACAGGACAGCACCCTATTATTACAAAAGCTAAAAAATCAATTGCTGGCTTTAAAGTTAGAGAAGGTATGCCAATAGGACTAATGGTTACTTTACGAAAAGAAAAAATGTACTCTTTTTTGGAAAGATTAATCAAACTTGCTTTACCAAGAACAAGAGATTTTAGAGGAGTAAATCGCAATTCTATTGATAAACATGGAAATTTTACTTTAGGAATACCTGATCAGTTAGTTTTTCCAGAATTACAAGATGATATGTTGGATCAAAAATATGGATTTAGTGTAACAATAGTTACTAATTCTAAAGATCCTAAAGAAACTTATTATCTTTTAAAGAACCTTGGATTACCATTTTTTTAATTTATTATTTATATCTATTTTTTTTACTTTACAATAAAATGGTTAAAGATTTAATCTCAGACATGTTAACACGTATTCGCAATGCAAGTTTGGCAAAGCATAGTTTTGTTAATCTTCAATATAGTAAGCAGGCTTGCGACATTTTAAAAATATTTACCAAAGAAGGCTATATTATGGGATATACGGTTGAAAAAAGTTCCCATAATTTCATTAAAGTTTATTTAAAATATAAAGGCTCATGGATAAAAACATCCTTTATTTCGCAAATTATTAGAATAAGTAAACCTGGACAACGAATTTATACTAGCTATCGAAATTTTTATAAAACAATAAAGTATCTAAAATATAACGAAGGAATTGGAATTATTTCCACATCTAATGGTGTTATGAATCATTTTAAAGCTTATTATTATAAAAAAGGAGGAGAAATTATTTGTTATATTAAATAATATTATGTCAAAAATTGGAAAAAAACCTATAAAAATAGTAACGAATACAAAAATTGAAGTAGATCAAAATTGTAACCAAATTAAAATAGAGGGAAAACATGGTAGCTTATCTAAAACTTTTCTAAAAATTGTAAGTTTTAAAATTGAAAGCAATGAATTAATTGTTTCTTTAAATGAGTCTACAAAATTTGGAAGAAGCTATTACGGGTTAGTAAGAAATTTAATTCAGAATATGGTTACTGGAGTTTCTACTCAATTTTCTAAATCTTTAATTGCTGAAGGAGTGGGCTATAAGTTTCAAGTAGACAACGGTTTTTTAATTCTAAATATAGGGTTTACTCATCCTATTAAATTAGAAATTCCAAAAGAACTAGCGGTAAAGCTAGTGTCATCAACTAAAATACTTATTACTGGAATTAGTAAAGAATATGTTGGTTTATATGCTTCAAAAATTAGAGCATTTCGACCTCCTGAACCTTATAAGGGAAAAGGAATAATGTATGAAAATGAAATTATTAGAAGAAAAGCTGGAAAAACTGGACGATAAAAGAAATTAGCTATGAAAAAATTAAAGAAAAATATACATTTTTTAAAAAATAAAAAAAGACATTTAAAAAAAATTATTGGAAATATTAGTAAACCACGTCTAAGTATTTATAAGTCTAATAAACATATTTATGCTCAATTGATCGACGATATTAATGGCCATACTTTATGTTCAAGCTCAACTACTGAAAAAAAAAAAATAAAAAACCTATTAGTTTCTAAAAATGAAAACGAATTAAATCTAAATTTTTCATACACTATTGGGCAAAATCTAGGAAAACGCGCTAAAAATTTAAATATACAAGCAGTAGTTTTTGATCGTAATTATGAGCTATATCATGGAAAAATAAAAAAACTAATTGAAGGTTTACACGGGGAAGGAATTATTTGCTAACAACTATAAAAATTCTTATTTTCATATGATCATAAAAACAAAAAAACTAATAAAAAAAATTGTAGGAAAAAAAAACTTCAAAGAAAAAGTAAAAAGAAAAAAAAAATTTCGTTTAAACAAAAAAAATTTCATTGAAAAAATTCTCCAAATAAAACGAGTTACAAAAGTTATTAAGGGAGGAAAAAGGTTAAGTTTTAGGGCAATTTTGGTATTAGGAGATAAAAAAAAAAAAAATTGGCGTTGGAGTAGGAAAGGGAAATAATGTGTCTCTTGCTATTGAGAAAGCAAAACTAAATGCGCAAAAAAATTTGATTAAAGTTCCAATTACTTATACTAAATCTATTCCTCATTTCATTATATCTTCTTTTGGTGCATCAAGAGTAATGCTTCGCCCTGCATCTCAAGGGACTGGTGTAATAGCTGGAAGTTCTGTACGCGCTGTTCTTGAATTGAGTGGTTTAAAAAATATTTTATCAAAAGAGTTAGGTTCAAATAATATTTTAAATAATGCATTAGCTACGATCCAAGCTTTAAAAACTTTAAATCGTACTATTTGGACTTGCAAAAATCTTTCAAATAAAAAGAAAAAATTTTATAAGTTTATTTTTAAAAAATTCTAAAATTTATGAAAAATGAGATCATAGAAAAAGATATTAAAGTGAATTCTTTTATAACACAAAAAAGCTCTTTTTTAAAAAAATTTACGGACTCTTTAAAAAGAAAAATTTTTCAATTTTTTATAAAAAGTACAAATTTTTTTACTTTTTTTTTTGCGAAGCTTCGCTTTAATCTTTTTGTATATAACTCAAAATATTTTACTTTTTTTTTTTATACAATATTAATTTGCTTATTCTCTAAAATACCAATTTTTGGAATAGATTATAAAGGGTTATCAAAAATGATTGCAGCTTCACAAAATAATGGGCTTTTACAAACACTTTTAAGCTATGCATCTTTTAGTCCATATGATAACTTTTCATTAAATTTTTTAAGTTTGGGCATATTGCCATATGTAAATGGTTCACTCTTTATAGATTTACTTATTAAAAATGTTTCACCATTAGAAAAATTTTTAAAAGATGAAGGGCCATCTTCAAAAGAAAAAATTAAGCTTTATAAAAAACTAATATCACTTTTTTTTAGTCTTTTTTATATTTTTTTAATTTATTCGGCAATCAAAAATTATTTTTATGTAAAAACTTTAAACTACCTGATTTTTTTTATTCTTCAACTTTTAGCTGGCTCCTTAGTTTTGATATGGATTAGTGATAAAATCGACTCTTTATCAATCGTGAACGGTGTATCGTTTCTTTTATGTTTAAATCTATTTAAAAACTTAAAAACATTAGTTTCTGATACTATTGATACTAGACTTACTTTATTGATTTTATTATTTGGTTTTCTGGTTTATTCGCAGCAAAATGGTAAGTTTTCTATTAATGTAATTTCTTCAAGGCAACTCTACTTCTTTGAAAACTTGAAAAAAATTAATAAAGTTCTAGTAAACTCAGGAAAAGTGGAGTATTTTGATTCAATTTCAGATAGTAGAATTTTTTCACAAAATAAAGTTTATATTCGAACTAATCCAGGCGGTATTTATCCATTAATTATTGCTTCTAGTATTTTAGCTTTTTTGTCTTCTATTATTCCAAAATTTTTAAAAGAAATAATTTTGTCAAAATATATTTCAATTTTTTATGGTATTTATTTTTTTATTTTAATATTTTCTTGTTTTTCTTATTCATATCTATATTTTGATCCTACTAAAATTCGGGAAGAATTTACTAAAAATTCAATATATATACGCGGATTTGATCCTGGAGAAGAAACAGAAAAATATTTAGTAAATATAGCATTAATAAATTCCCTTATTAGTGGAATTTATCTTTCGATCATATTGCTATTATTTCAATTTTCAAAATTATTATCTATAAATGAAGTAAATAATTTACTTAACCTATCATCACTTATTATTTTTGTTGGAGTTATTTCAGAAATAAAAATAAATTTATCTTTCTCTAAAACTACTATTGAAAAAGCAAAAAACTATGAAAGTACGTTCATCAATAAAAAAGATTTGTCAAAATTGCCGACTAATTAAAAGGTATGGTAAACTATTTGTTATTTGCAAAAATCCAAAACATAAACAACGACAAGGATAAACTACAACTACTATGGTAAGATTATTAGGTCATACATTATTAAACAAGAAAAAAATTTATATTGCATTAACTTCAATTTACGGAATTGGAATTATTACATCAAAAAAAATATTAGCCAATTTAAATATTGATCCTAATTTAAAAGTTACAAATATCCCAGAAACTAAGTTTTCAGATCTTCGAAAATATTTAGAAAATTCAAATTTAAAGTTTGAAGAAAATCTAAAAAGATACATAGCTACTAATATTCGAAAACTCAAAGAAATAAATAGCTATCGTGGAAAAAGACATCTTAAAGGATTACCAGTAAGAGGACAGCGAACTCGAACAAATAATAGAACCTCTCGTCGTTTATTTCTTTTTAAAAAATAAGTATATTTATGTCAGTTAGTAAAAAAAAATCAAAAAAATTGGTAAAAAGTGCAGTTTTTACTATTTCTACAACATCGAATAACACGCTTATTACAGTAACTGATTATTCAAATTCGCAAAATTCAATTTGTTGGTCATCTGCAGGTATTTGTGGTTTAAAGGGAACAAAAAAATCAACTCCTTTTGCTTCTCAAATTGTTGCAAAAAATATTGCTACTAAGGCTTTAGATTTTGGTATAAAAGAAATTTATATTATATTAAAAGGTGTAGGAAAAGGTAGACATAGCTGCGTAAAAGCTTTACAGAGTTTTGGCTTTAAAGTATTAGGAATAGAGGAAAAAATATCACTTCCCCATAATGGATGTCGACCACCAAAAAGAAGAAAATTATAAAATAGTTTTAAAATTTATAACAGTTATTTCTTATGACAACTATTAATTGCATTGAAAATTTTATTGATAAGAATTTTAATCATTATTCATCGTTTTTAATTCAACCATTAGAAAAAGGTCAAGGAATTACTTTAGGAAACTCTTTACGACGAACTTTATTATCTGACCTGACTGGATTTTCTGCAACTGCAGTTAAAATTAACAATTTAGCTCATGAATTTGCTTCTATTTCTGGAATTCGTGAAGACGTTTTAGAAATTTTATTAAATATTCGTGAAATTATTTTTAAACCAGTTTTTAATACTCATTTAGACCGAGAAACTAGATCAATTGTATATAGTTTTTTACATATTAAAGGACCTATTTTAGTTACTGCTGGTATGCTAAAATTACCTAAAAATACTTTAGAGATCATTAACCCAAATTTACATATTTGTTCACTTACAACTGATTCTGATTTTTTTTTAGAAATAAAAATAGAAAGTGGAAAAGGAGCAATTTTAAATAGCCAGGAAAAAAAACAAATGGATATTAAGGTTGGTCAAACATCTAATCCTTTACTTTTAGATTCTATTTATTCTCCAATTAAAAGGGCCAATTATCAAATACGTATTATTTATGATAGTAAAGGAAATTTAAAGGAGTCATTAGTTTTTGAAATATTAACAAATGGTAGTATTACTCCAAAAAGAGCACTTCAAGAATCTATTAAAATATTATTAACATTATTTTACCCACTAGTTACTAAATCATTATTTGAAAAATTTTCGAAAATATTAAAAGGTAAAATTATAAAAAGATTGCAAAAAAAATTAACTAAAAATTTTTAAAAGGTTTATGAAAACAAGCTTCCCAAAAAAAAATAGTCATATACCAAATTGGTATATTATAGATGCTAGTCATAAAACATTAGGCCGATTGTCGGTTGAAGTTTGTAACATCTTAAAAGGAAAAAATTTGTCCTATTTTTATCCTAGTGTTGATCAAGGAAATTTTGTAATAATTATTAATGCAAATAAAATAAACATTTCTGGAAAAAAACCTATTCAAAAAAAGTATTATATTTCTACGCAAAGACCAGGTCATTTAAAATCATTTCTTTTTAAAGATTTAAAAATGAAATATCCTTCTCGAATTATTGAGCAATCAATTATTGGAATGTTACCGAAAGGAGTTCTTGGAAAAAAATATTTTCATAAACTTTTTATTTATAATACAGATCAAATTCTCTACAAAAATTTTAAGTAATACATTTTTTTATGCAAAATTTAGAAAAAAATTTAATCACTTCATCAGCAAAGCGTAAGTCGTCTAAAGCTAGCGCTCTTTTAAAAAATGGCTCTGGAAATGTTTTCATTAATGGAAAAGAAGGTTCTCAATATTTTTTTTCTACTTCGTATGATTATACAAAAATCTTGCAACCATTAACTATTTTAAATGAGTTAGCAAGGTATGATATTTTTGTTAAAGTTCAAGGAGGTGGTATAATGTCTCAACTTGATGCTATTAAATTAGCAATTGCTAAAGCCTTATCAAAAACTGATAAAAAAAACAGAACAATTTTATCTTCACAAAAATTATTGTATTCTGACTCAAGAATTAAAGAAAGACGCAAATATGGTCTACGAAAGGCACGAAAAGCTGCACAATATCATAAACGATAAAAATTATGGCGAAAAAAAATTTACATCCCCAATGGTATAAAACAAAGGTTTATTGTGATGGTCAATTGGTTTTAGAAGTAGGAGGAACGAAAGAAAAGGTAACTGTTGAAACTTGGTCAGGAAATCACCCAATTTTTTTACAAGCTTCTAAACTAGAAAAAAATGAAACAAATCGAATTAAAAAATAAAAAAAAAATCATTGAATAACTTTTGCATTTTATGATAACAATTTCTCAACTTTTAAGAATAAAAAGAAAAATAAAAAAAAAAACAAATAAAACACCTGCTTTAAAAAAATCTCCTCAAAAACGAGGTATATGTATGAGAGTTT
>VKHI01000693.1:0-15372 GCA_015145745.1 Poterioochromonas sp. DS
GATTCTATTCGCTCCGTTTACCTTGAGAACCTGCAAATTACTACTTTAGAAGGATTAGGAAGTGGTAATCGAGTTGTGCAGATTCGCAATTGTCCTCATCTCACAGACTTTAGTGTATTGAGGTACAGTGACAAAATCTCCATTCTTCAATGCAAAGGGTTTCAAGATGCAAGTCAATTACGAGGAGTGAAGGATTTCACCTTTTCTCCCGTCGAACATGCTGTCGCCTCTTTTCCCTTCAAAGACGATTTCCCCTTTTTCCCCTCAAAGAGAGAAGATAATAAGCTTCCTGAGGATCTCGAAGGAGTTACGTGTTTATCGCTTCGAGCTATTCCTAATGATTCGTATTCCATCAAATATCCGAACAGTGTAAAGAAATTGGAATTTGGTGGAGGTTCCTTTGACCAATTTCCTTCATTTTTCGCTCGCCTTCCGCCCCATATCAGTGAAGTCAAAGTGCACATGTCAAAAGCAGATTTTGATCTCTATAGACGTTGGAGTTCATCGATGGACGAGGAAACCTTTCTGCCAGACTTTATTATTGAGTTTAAGATGACAGATGTACATTTCTTGCGAAGGCTTTATTAGGTAAATCATCGGTGTTTGTTATACGATAAGTAATAATGCAAATTACACAATTGAATCTACATTTTAAGTATAGAATAAGATAGATACATTCATTCTTATTCAGAACAATAACCAAAGAACTCCGACATTACGGAAAAATAGCTCTCGATAACAAAAGTGAGGCACCGCGAGGAAAAACAAGAATTATCATCTTATCGAAGAATTTACCAATTCTCACATGTATGAGGATTGAGGATGAGAATTAAATCGTCATTTAACTTTAATGGAATATTAGTATAATATAATGATGTAATACGTCGTAGGATGTCGTCTGATTGACTAGGGACTTTTTCTTATTCTATCAATCTTTCTCGCGGATAAAAAAATAACAATATGATATCTAGTAATATAAATATATGTCAAGTCTTCTCATATCTCTAATCCGAACTGATTGTCACAGGAGAATTACCACATACATCTTTACCATATACAACATCTTTACACAATTATCACCCACTGACTGTCGAACTACTGGCTTGAATTTCGACTCGAAATCTTACTGAAACTAAAAGATCAATATTGATTGACAAGAATTCTTATTTATTTATATTTAATATTAAATCATTATATTATAGTGTACTATCTCATCATGAGTAGATCATAGTAGATCAGACAAATAGAAGAAGAAGAATAAAAAAGAAAGAAACAATAAAGGATAAGAAAAGAAAAGAAAAGAAAAGACATAATTAGTATATTAGACTACTCTAGAAATCAATTCTTTCTTTCATCATTGCTAGTGCATTATTATCGCTATTGTTAGTAGTTTTATATATATCTATCATCTGAAAAACAAAAAACAGAACTAAAGGATTTCATTTTTAATCCTCTCCTAACCAACTACTCTAATATTTTATAGATTATAAGCAATGATGATGCTGCTATATATCATTACTTACTATTATTTATTATTTTTATTATACGATATATACTAATACTACGATATTCTCTCGTTAGTAATAGACTGTCAAAATTTATACGAATATAATAGAGCATAGCATAGCATAGCATAGCATAGCATAGCATAGCATAGCATAGCATAGCATAGCATAGCATAGCATAGCATAGCATAGCATAGCATAGCATAGCATAGCATAGCATAGCATAGCATAGCATAGCATAGCATAGCATAGCATAGCATAGCATAGCATAGCATAGCTCGTATTATATTACATCAGAGTATTTACTACTCTTTCTCTACATCGCTGAAGAAGGATAGGTCGCTGAGACTGACATCCTCCTCTACGATGTTGAGTGGTAGATGCAATGCGTCATCAACGTCATCGTCATCTATATAGTCGTCGTTGAAGAGAAATCCGTTATTAATATCATCAATTCCATCTTCTTTCTCTTCATTTTGATGTTTTTGTTGTTGTTGTAGGAGGTTTTGGAGTTGTTGGCTGTCAATCTCACTCTCACTGCTCCAAGAATCGCTCTATGACGCAGAATAAAAATATAACACGATAGCATCTACAGATAGATTATCGTGTCTTACCTCATCGCTATCGCTATTGTTATCGTTGTTATTACTACCTTCTTCTTTTGTCTCGTGTAGTGGACTGAGTCTTTCTCTCTCTCCCTGCGATCCTCGCTGCACTGACTGACGTCGAGTGACGTGAACGACATGTTCAGCGATAGCCAGAACCCGAGTCAAGTGACCATCTTCCGCCAATGACCCTACCTCATTCACCCCATCATAGTTCAAGGAGTTGTTCTGAGAGATTGTATCTCTGGTGACGTTGATCTGATGACGTGGTTTCAATCGAGATCTCAGTCGTTTGAGCATTCCCTCTTTCTCCCTTCGATGCATTTCCACCTCCGGACCCCGGTCTAGCGTATTGGTCGTGTCTGTGAGGAAGTGCGTCATCTTCGCTTTCTCCACCTCTTGCTGCTTCTTGAAGGCGGTGTAGAGGAAGTGGGAGAGGGCCAACACGGCCAGCGTTGGCACTATGACAAGTACAGGGAAGATGCTGTACAGTTTTATGTGCAGCAGAAGAGTGTATCCCAAGGCGCTGACGACTGTGCACTGCAATATGATGTCTTGCACTACTGCAGGTAGCGAGATCAAGGAAGTGATGAAGAAGACGATAATGATTGAGGCAGATCTCGTCAGCGCCGCCCACCTCCCATCATAATCCTTCGCCACGTCTAAGATGTGTCGGTAGGACTGACGTGGCCATGGTGTCGTGTACTGTAAGATCACCTGCGACGCCTTCAATTCAGGAAAGGTTTCAGCGAGGCGGTAGGAGAGGAAGAGGTAGCGTGCAGCATTGAAGGAGTCGACGAGGTCAGACTGCGTCAGAAACACCTTTCCCGACTTTCTCTGTGACTTTACCTTGTCGTAATACTTCCTCAAAGAGTCTTGCAGCTTCTTTTTAATTTGCGTCACATCATTCATAACGAGAGAGGGCAGCAGTACGTGTATCACCACGCAGATTGAGGTAGAGACAACTACAACCTCTAAAAACAACCACACAGCCAAACTCTGACCCCACGCTGACTGACTATGACTGTCTTGCGACAAAGCGAATAATAACACATAGAACAACATGCCGGCATCCAGCAACGTCAGAACCAACCAGGCCAGAATCTTCTTGTTGCCAGAGACAGGAGTGAGAGTGACGTTGTCTCGCTGGTCTTTGTTATCGAGAATCTCTCCCGATATCCCAGGGATGAGGTCTCTTTGGAACAAGTATAGCAGTCGCTTAGAGCGAGCTCTCTCTGACCGCAACACCACTGACGTTGAAGAGCCACTACTTTCTCCTCCAAAACTACCTTCTTGAAAGCGAAGTAGTTCTTTCTCCAACGAATAATGCAATTCCACAATCTCTCTTTCGATGATACTCTCGATAGAATGGGTCTTACCCACCCCCACCCCAAGCCCATCGTCTAAGTGCATGACACGAAACTGCCCATCCTCCGTCAGACCCCACAGTCCTGTAAAATAAGAGTATGAGTGAGAGCGACAACGAGAAGAGGATAATATAATAGCTATTGTCTTACGATTGAATTCTTCTCGGTCTGTTGTATGGAGAGCTATCTCTCGATAGCACAGCAGTGCTGACCTCATCTCCTCAAACTCTTCGCGAGCCTTCAGAGAGATGCGAATCTTGTCATCATCATGAGAAACCTTGTGATCCATACTCATTCTGTTAACGTCATCGTCCTTGTGCTCTCCCTCACTTGCTGGCACTACTGGGAGGAGGCGAGGTAGTGAGTGAGAGGTGGAGAAAGACGATCTAAACGACGAAAGAGCATCCTTCATCTCCTTCATACTACTGCGCACCTTATCGCTATTAGAGGCAGTGGGTGCTACTAAAATGACGTTGATGATCCAGTCTACCAATAGAGCGATGGGCGTAGTGGCAAGGGCTGAGAAAATTGCCACGAACACCACTACCTTGATGGAGTTATCAGGGGTGACGTATACACAGTCTCCAACTTGACCTTGGCTTTGACCTGTCCCTTGACTTTGTAATTGCCAGAGACACTGATGCTCGCCTGTGCGGAAGACTGACGAGGGCTGCAGACAGCTTTCCTCTGTGACGTATTGCGTGCAGGTGGACGGGTCTTGCTTAGTGAAGGCATAAGTCAGAGACTGTACAAATAAGATGGTAATGATGTTAGAGGCAAGTGACATAACTCGATAGACTCTAGGGAACTTAGAGGAGAAGTAGTAGATCACTCCGATCCAGCGATGATGACGTCTGAGCTCTGTCTTCACTCTACTTCCTACAGACTGTGACGATAGGATCGAAGGAAGTGCTTCCTCTGCCAGAGTTGTGATGCTGTCAGCGTTGTGTGTTCGCTGCCTATTCATACTCTGACTGTGTCTGCCACTACCTCTCTTATGGTATGAGGGAGTGTTTGAGGGTCGTTGGAGGTAGCGGGAGAGGTAGTGTGTGTTCTTAGCGTGTTGGATCATCTTCTCCTCTGCCTCTATCTTCTTACACACCTCTTTGTCTGCGTAGTGTGAGAAGAGGAGTGCTGCGATGACGACTGTCACGAGACTGCCCAACGTCACCAACACCTGCCAGCTATCCTCCACAGTAGAGGCGTCCAGCAGGGAGGCGCTGACGACTGTTGTCACGAAAGACTCTTCGATGCTCTTCAGCATTGCCACGTACTGCACATCCACCACCGCACTACCTCCACCACTCGAGGTAGTGTTATCTGCAGTTTCGAGGAGGTGTCTCGAGAGCGTGTTGGCAGGGGTGGTTGTGGGTGAGGGCAAACTACACCCACAGGTGACGTTGCTCTCCGTATAGTGGATGAGACGACAGACACTGCCTCTGACATCAATACAAGTTGGCACTACCTTGATAGAGGGACAGCGAGCAACTACCTTCTCCTCCTTACCATTACACTTCACGGAGAAAGACTTGTCCACGTCAGCACAGAACACCTCTTTCAAGGAGTGATCTCCCGCCACACACATCACCGTCACATTATTACTACGATTAGTAGGAGTGGCAGTACGACTAGTAGTGTTAGTAGTTTGAAGCACTACCACTACCTCACACTCCTCTCTCTCACTGGAGCAGGGGTATTGTGAGAGGTGCAGGGAGGTGACGTCAGACAGGAAGGAGCTGTTGCTGTAGAGATCTCGGGACACTGACGTCACTGACATCACTAGTGAGGTAGTGGTAGAGGTTGAGGATGTGTTGCAGGGAGGTGGGGGTAGAGGTAGTGTGAGGGAGGAGGTGGGCAGGGTGTGGTACAGGGCTTCTAGCTCTGACGATGGCAGCCTCACGGACAGGTTTTTCGATGACGAAGAGGTGCAGGTCATAGTAGAAGTTGTTGTTGCAGTAGAAGAGGGGGTAGGAGGTGACGTCAGGTCAATGTTCTCGACGTGTAATCTGAAGGTTCGTTGCACTACCGTACTGGCTGCTTGTCCAGGGGCCATGCCCTGACCCACTAACACTGTATAATTACGCAGTGTCTCTGCAATGACCTGTCCTAGCACTATATCAGTACTATTACTCTCATCAGCTAACCTCCTCCTCCTCCTACTCGACGACAATGACGTCAAAGAAGCGGATGCTAACTTATCGAGAGTTTCTGGGAGGGCCGACAGACTCCCAGTGACGTCAGACAGAGAAGAGGCTGATGCCATCGTATAAGACAGTACATCTAGCAGTGTTGTGAAGGTATCAGAAGATAGGATTTCATTACCAGTGCCTCCTCCCACTACCTCACTCACACTACTTAGCCATGACTTCACTGTCTGATCACTCGTCTCCTGCATGCTGACATAAGCCTCTACACCTTCACTGACTTGTTTCAAGGCCGTCTGTCTTGCTAACAAATCATCAGCACTTCCTAGCACCTCCTCGGCACACTTCCCAAAAGCACTACTTCGATAGCCCACGTCACAGACACAGCTAGCAGTGCAGACCATGTCACCCTCATAGCACTCCCTAGACACTTCCTCGTTAGTCAAAGTAGAGAGAAAGACACACTGCCCATGCCCTGAACACCCGCCCACACACTGCTTGAGGGAGGAGCCTACTACGTTATTGTAAGAAACTGAGAGGTCGTCGGGGTTGTAACAATGGTCATTGGCATCGCCACTAGTCCCTATCATCGATGGTGTCATGCAGGGGCCACAAGTGTGAGGTGTGGCGTAGCACGGGAGGCGGCGCAAGGAGGTGCAGTTAGGAGTGAGAGAACAGTTCGCTCGATGCAACAAATAGCTGGCCAGTGACGTCACCTGCAACAGACTGTCCACAGTTCCTTGATCTCCACTGCTCAAGTTCAGGTACTTCGACACGAATGATATGGCGACTGAGGAGAAAGAGGGGGTGTTAGAGGTAGTGGATGGCACCACAGCGAGAGAGTGGGTCACAGTAGCGTCTGCTAAAAGAGAGTCAAACACATCAGCAAATACGATGACCGAGTAGTTTCTCTCCCTCGCACCACCAGGCAGTAATATAGATAAGGCGTACGACAGCACTGACATAGATCTAGCCACCATCTTCCTCCCGGACAACGACCAATAGCCGAATTGATAGGAGAGAGGGAGGTCGAAGTCAGTCCAGACTGAACAAGCGAAGGAGAAAGCCTCAAGCACCTCTCTGCCCCACCCTGGCGACACTTCGAACACTCCTGGTCGAGGAGGTGCATTGACTGCCACAACCATACTACTCACACCCCCTAATACCCCATCAGAGGAAGACGGTGTTAACGTGAGGGAGAAGGAGTAGGAGAAACCACTGGCTAATATTTTCCCTGGTAACGACAGATAGACGTTAACTGTTGAGGAGATGGAGGCGGATAAGATCTGGGGAAGTGGGGTTAAGGAAACCGCGTTGAGACTCACATCGGTCGCGGTAGAAGAGGAGTCGCTCGTTTGCAGAGACCATGTGGCGTTAACGGATGCAGTGGAGGAAGAGGAGTACGAAGACGGTGGTAGGCTGATTGCAGCAGTCACTAAGAGACTTTGACCTGCATTCATTATCGCACCTCCTTGCATTCCTTGGAAGGCAGCATTTGACGTGAGAGTGATGGTGGGTGACGTGGCGGGCAATGTTATCACACGCACAGATGTACTACCTTGTCTCTTCTTTCCTGAATCACTCACCACACTGACGTCAACAGAGAGACGAGCGAGATAGCCCTCTGCCAGGTCACTCACTTTGACAGACAAGACAGACGACGACCACTGCGGTGATAGATCAGAGAAAATGACGTCACAGCTGCCATTGACTAAGGGAGAGAGCTGCACACAACCCCACTGCCAGGTCATAGCTCCTTGCTTGTCTTCGTCATAGCTCTTAGAGGCATCCAACATCACAACACCTCCGACTCGCACTCCCTTCACACCTCCTACCACACCTCCCTGTACCACTGCCACAACCTTGCCCTCGCCCACACTCACAGTAACCGCTGCAGAGGCAGTGGAGGTTGAGGTAGTGGCGTTGAGGAGGATGCGGTAGAGGGAAGTGCCTTGCAACGAGAAGGGGGTAAGGACGAAGCGAGAAGGATCACGAGACACTGATGTCACTGTCACCACTTGAGACGAGGATGATGTCATCTTCTGCACTGTCCAGACATAGCTCACTCTTCGAGGAGGTGTGAGAGAGGTAGAGGATGAACTGCAGGTGGCAAGTAAGACAGATGACGTCAGAGAGAGTGACTGAGAGCGAGTCATGCTCAACTCTGACGCACCCATTATCTTCACTACCGGAACCTCCTTCTGCACTACAGCGACACTACCTACTGTCCTACCACACTTTTGAAGGAAGTTGCAGAGTGTGACGCTGAAGTAGTAGATGATGTCAGGGGAGAGAAGGTATGGAGGGATGGAGGGAGATGTAGAGCGAGTGATATCAAAGAAAGTGCTATTGACGTAGCTCTGTAATGCTTCGAGTGAGTAAGTAGAAGTGGTAATAGAGGATGAGGTGGCGGTGACGTGGACACTACTCTTCATCCAGTTTCTTCCTGCACTCCCTGTAGACGCAGTGACGTCAAGGGCGAGGGCAGAACATTGCCCCACCTGAGAAGGCAATGACAGGATCACCCGAGGCCCGCTACCACCAATCGAGATTACGATTGCAGAGGTAGTGGTGTTCGTAGAGGGCCATGAGCTATAGTCAGTACAACTACTATCACACGCTGCCTTCAATGTCACTGTTCATCCCCTGGCGATGCGCAATAATCTGCTGACCTCACAGTGACGACGACAGTGCGCCGATCTGTCCAGCGGCAGGTGGATGACGTTGTACAGGAGAAATCGAAGAGATTGCCACAGGAGAAGGAGTTGGTGGAAGGGGATGTCACCAGGTAAGGTTGGTTGGTGTCAGAGGAAAATGACACTGTGAGGGCGGTGCCATCATTTGAGAAAATGGCTGAGACAAGAGAAGGAGCTGGCAGCTGAGACCCAACCACTCGGAGTGTCAAAGACGAAGATGACGTTGTATTCGCAATATACCGCACCTCATAGCGACCTGCATCAGAGCCTGTGAGATTGGCTCTGACGTAGTAGGTGCCAGCACTGAGAGCGGAGAGAGAAGCACCGACGTCGGAGGAGGAGTTGGAACTAAGATCGATGACAGATGGCCGAACGACGTCAGATAAGGATTCATTGTTGCTTCTTCGCACTGCATAGAGGCAGAGAAAGAGTGAGGGTGACGTCAGCGCCTCGTCTCTTACTCTGATGGAAAGGAAGTGCGTCACTGCCTGAGCAGCTGATACCACTACCTCACCATTCCCTGCCACTATCCCAGTCACAACAGCCACATCAATCACCCGACAACATGCTGTCGTTACGACTACCGCACTCCCCATTATCTCCTCGGTAGTGCTGATTCTGCTGCCATCGCCCGCCCCTGCCACGAGGTAGACGTAATAGGAAGTGGCGGGCGTGAGGGAGGAGAAGAGGAGTGATATGTGATTAACTCCCCTCAATACATTACTATGGTTCTGACCAATGACAGCAGCAACTACCTTCGATGATGCCTGAGGTGTGGTGAATATGCCGCCATAGACGATACCGGAGTCCGCCGTTAAGGAAATGCTTAATTGGATGGAGATCTTCGTCGCTGGAGATGACTTCACTTGCATTACTCGAGGAAGTGCTTGTGAGGGGTGTGAGGTTGGGATTGTTATTGGTTGAGTTGTAGAAGTGAAGGTAGGGTGTGATGAGGGTTGTGTGGGGAAAGAGGTTGGATGGGTTGAGGGTATGGTGGTGAGATGAGATGAAGGCGATGACGATGAAAACGATGAAAGGCCAGCTGTTGGTATGAGGGACAATTTAGCAGTGGGACGAGAGGAAGGGGAAGAGGTTGCGTGACTCGTTGGTTGGGAGGAAAGTCGAAAGCTCGGGGAAGAAGACAGGGTAATGGAATTAAAGGACGGTCGTGAAGTTGGGATGCTCGAATGTTTAGATAATGGAGTTAATGAAGGGTGCGATGGCGGTGTGGGTGTGGACGAGGGTTCTGAAGAAAGTCTAGAGGTTGGAGAGATCGGTAGAGTAATTGACATCACTTCACATGTGGGAAGTCCTGTTGGTTGTAATGAAGGTATAATTTTCTGTAGCGGTTGAGTGCTTGGGAAAGAATAAAGGAGGGAAGAAGGTTGTGAAGTGGGCTGAGAGGAGGAAAATGAAGATGGTAGACTCGAAGGATACTGTGAGGGATGTGAGGATGGTTGCAAGGAGGGTTCACTGCTCGGTTGGCGAATTGGAGGTTGTGATTGCAAGAATGAAGGATGGCTCGTAGGTTTGGCCGACATTCTGTTTGTTGGTTGTGTGGTTGAGAAGGAGGAAGGTGTTGAGGTGGATTGTGAGAGTGAACATATGCCAGGTTTAGAAGATGGTCAGGATGAAGGAAGTGACGGTTGAGTTGGTTGACGAGTCAGTCGAGAAGTTGGTTGGGTGGGTTGTGAGGAGGGTTGTGAGGCTGGTTGTGATGATGGTTGAGATGTAGGGGCAGCGACATAGAAAGCTTTGCGAATAAAGTTAGAACTTTGTTCGACAGTATAAACGCTTCCAATGGAATCTATCCATATTCTTTCTACTTCTGTGATCGCTTGTGTCGCAGTTTGAAGGACTGGAGTATATATATTCGAACAGTCAGAAGTTCCAACGATAGTATGAATAAGTGCATTGGAGTAGTCAGATCCCGATGATGTCACAATTCGTACTCTACAATAACTCTGATCAGAGAAGTAAACGTTACCCAAAGAGTCTCCGCTCACTGAAGTGGGGTAACCGATGGATACACTGGTTGCTAGGACTCCGTCACTGCCACTGCCATACACACCATTACCAGCGAAGGTGGTAATAATCCCGTTCCATAGGACTCGACGAATGCGAAGATTGATCTCATCACAAATGAACACATTTCCCACTGTATCACCCCACACTGCATACGGATTCAAGCTGGTCAGTGTTGCTTGTACATTATCACCACTGTAAAGGGAAGTACCATTACCAGCAAAGTCCCAAACACGCCCAACGGCTTTATTGTAAAGACGAACTCGCTGATTCTTTGGTTCTGCTATGTACACGTCACCCATCGTATTGATCCATATCGCTCTTGGATTCGAAAAATACGCACTACTGGAACTGACATTGTTTCCGTTATATTCAGAGTTATATCCAAAGGTACCGGAAAGGTCGCCAGCTAAGGTCTGTACAGAGGAAGAGGAGATGACGTATCTTCTCAGATAATTGCTATCAAAGAAGTAAATATTGCCTTTGGAATCTCCACTGAGCGCTTGTAAGTTGTTCAGAGACATAGAACTAAAGGCTGTACCGTCAACTGTGTAGGGACCGTTGTTTCCCGTGCCTCCTAAAGTAGTTATAATTCCTGCTGCAGATATCGCTCTGATGCGATAGTTGTTTATGTCAACGAAGTAAACTATGCCCAACGTATTGCCCCATACTGACCCAGGAGTGTTAATATAAGCTGATGTCACAGGTCCTCCATCGCCGCCATAAGCGAGGTATCCATTACCCGCGACCGTGTTAATAATCTGATTTACGATGCTTCTCACACGATAGTTATTCGTGTCGGCGATGAAGAGGTCACCGCGGCTATTAACCCATACACCTTGAGCATTGATTTGGATTTGTGAGGGGTTTGAGGTAATGTTGAGACCGTCTCCCGCATAGCCCCCACCACCGTAATTTCCAATTAGAGTAGTGACGAGTCCTGTGCTCAATGTGTATTTCCTCAGACGGTTGGAAACTGTGTCTACCCAGAACAAGTTACCCAAACGAGTCAATGGATAAAGAATTAGGACCACAGAGTTCGGTGGAGGTGCCAGGAAGACCATCCCCGTTGCCATCCATGGAGTCATCATCGCTATAACACCAGTTTCCATTCCCAACAATAGTCTGTATAATCCCTGCCATTGTCACTCGTCGAATGCGCAGATTCCAATCTTCAATAAAGAAAATGTTGCCAGAAGTGTCCGCTGCCAAGTCCGTGGGGAAATGGATGCTCGTGGATGTGGCAACTACGAGCTCTCCTCCATAACCATGACTGCCATTACCAGCAATAGTTAACACTCTACCAGAACTCTTAACAAACTTCATCACTCGATTATAGATAAAATCCGAGTAATAAAGATTGCCTGCACTGTCTCCAGTCAGGGATCCGCTAAAACCGGTGCTACTGCCGGTGATGTTTTCTCCGATAAATTCATCAGCACCGCCAGCAATCACAGTCGAGACAATGGATGTCGTAGCATCGATCCTTCGCAAAAGTTGATTATCTTCGTCAATATAAAATAGGTTTCCCAAGCTATCGCCCCATAAAGATTTGACGTTAGGGATTGAAGTGGAGGTGGCAGGAGCTCCATCAGTGGTAAAGCCAGATAAACCTGTGCCACAAACAGTCTTCATTGAACCAAAGATGTCAACTTTTCGAATACGATTTCGATCAGCGATATAGAAATTACCGTTAGTGTCACTCCAGCCTCCCATGGGGTTAAAGAGAAATGAGGAGGTGGCAGGGATGTTCTCTCCATTATAACCAAGATAATAATTCCCCACAAAGAGTTGGGTCATAAGGTTATTTGCAGCTTGTAAAACGGCGAAAACACGAATAAATATTAATACTGCAAGGTGAAACTTCATTTTTTCCTGAAACTTTTTCGGATAATCGGAGGGAGCTTTGATTTGTGAGGAGAACTATCCGGAGAAAGAAAGTGAAAAAAAAGAATTAATAATCCCTAAAAATGACTCACAAGAACTCAAGTTTGATGCTGAAGGAGTTTTTGATTTAAGATTTCAGATTTCAGAGTTTGCAATCCTTTTTTGTAGGATCCTCACTCTTTTTCATGATTTAAGATTTCGAAATGTCACAAAAGCTGGTGTTTCAATTTTTCGACTTTTTCTTGAGGTAGATTATTTCCAACACAGAACTCGTCAATTTCTGAATCCTATTCGTTAATTTAGCTTACGCAATAAATTAATCCCTTTTCTCAATAACATCAGAGTAAAGTTTGCGAGAATGGCCTCATCCATGCTGTTCAATAAATCTTCCAAATCATTCGAAGAGATCCCAATCACTTTTATTTGTCGAACATGATTTGGAATATCTCTACAGAAGGAAAGAAAATGATCGATAGTTATCGAGTTTGACCAATGACAAAACTCTAGTCGCTCCAAGCTATTCGGAATTACAAGACTGTCCAGATCATCAGGAAGCTTCCGAAGTAATAAATGCGTCACACCTTCCAGATCCTCTGGAATATTATTTAAATCGACAGGAGAGAAAGTGAGTTCTTTCACTCCTCGCACTTGGCTAATATCTCCGAACCCTTGACAGTCGCGAATGATCACTTGGTCACAATGTCTCAAGGAAGTGAAATCTCGAATCAAAGGACAACTTCGAATCTCAACAACATGGTTGCCCATACCTAATCCTTCTAAACTATCAATCTTGAGATTCATCAGGCTGACCGATGAAATCGAGCCAAAGTTTGATAGAGAATTAAAACTTGCACAACCTGCTATGACAATTGAACGAATCTGATGATCTGCAGGTATTGTAAACGGAACATCAAAGCCACTTATAACAGCTCGACGAAGAGCTTTACATCGAGGAAAGATAAACTTCGTTGTATTGAAGGTAGTTCTGCTACCAGCTAGGTAAATCTCTCGAACTTCAAGTAACTTCGAAAAATCAAAAGTAACTTCAAAGTTTGAATAACAGGTAATTTCAATAACTTTTGAATAACGAAAGCTATTAGAATAATCTGCGATTAATTCACAATCTTCTATTACAATCTTATGATTGTGATTTAAACATGAAATATCAAGAATTTGATGACATCTACTAATATGTAGTTCATGAATCCTATCTAAACAGGTTACATCATCTACACCGCAACGATAAAACTTTAATACACGAATGTTCGAATAAGCTGGAATATTCAATCCATTGAGAGGAGGGAATCGGCAGTTTTCAAAGACTAAAGATTCCAAGTTAGAAATTACTGGAAACTCAATGAAATCATAAGTAGTAATAGAGAATTCTTTCAGTGAAGAAGATGAATTCATCCATTGTGCGATTTCCAAAATAGTCTCATTTATTAATACTGGAATAAATCCACCACATCGTAAGGTGAGGGAATGTAGTTTGTTGATACGAGACATAAATGACTCAACGAAGATTTCTGCTGTTGTTGTGAGTTCTTTACATGAGATGCTATCAACACCCTCAATCAATGGATCTAAGAAGATTTCTACTTTCAACTGTTCATAAGGATCAACAATTAAACTATGAATCTTATCACGAAATATCTGATCAGAGAAATATAATTCAACTAGATCTTCTTCTCGAATCAGAATCCTTCTTACTCGTTTGAGCAATAGTTTTGAAAGCATAACATTTATTGAAGCAAAAGGAATATGATGTTCATATGATAAATATGATAGAATCTCATCATAAATGACTTCAGGAAAGATATTCATCACTGTCCAAAAGATTTGTTTCCTTATCGCTTCTCTCTTTTTTACGCTGTACAGGTAGGAGTATCGTTTTCTTTTTTGCATCGTTTTCTTTTTGAACCGTTTAGTAAATTTTCCAGTTCAAATGTTTCCAAGTTTCATATCATTTCTTATTGATGCCTTTTGGAAACTTTCATGCGGAAACTTTAACAGGAATATTTTTCCACCTCAAATTTCTAGAATGGTTCTAGAAGGAAAGAAAAGAGCAATTTTTTCCTAGAGGCTCGTGAGAATAAGAAAAGGGCAATCATTTTTGAATTTGCTCAAGTCTTATCTAATTCATCATTTTCAAAATCACTTAATATCCTTATTATCCTTATTATCAAATAAACATGTCGATGTCACAAAGCTTTACAAAAGCTCAGGAATCTCCTTTCGGTGGGAGAGCTGATCAGAAGGTCTCTTCATCCGCGATAGTAACAAAGAACGCTGAGTACAGTGATGAAGATGAAAGTGGAAAGACTCGTCGGTTAAGTGGGAAAAAAAGAAAACCAATACTTTATGAACATAAAATAGTAATTGAAAGAATTCAGAAGAAGTCTAAGCTCCAGCAACTATGCGAAACTCTTGATCTGTGTGTTAAACTTACTGATCGGATTATACTCATTACTGATAAGTTAGAAAATCACCAATTATCAGAACGTCTAATCAAGGAGTATAAGTATACTTTAAATTTATATCATAAGTATAGAGAATTACTAGAAAATAGTATAGACGAAATGATGAAACTGTCTGAGTGCGAATGAAAACTTTGTGTGTATCATAGCACTTCATTACTGTTGCTCTAACTCTAACTAAATATTATTCCGATTCTTCGCCGATTCTTCGTGAAAAATAAATTAATAACATTTCAAACAACTCTTCTAAGACATTTAACTTCTATCTTGGAAATGGGGGAAAGAAGAACAGGCAACAACAACAAATGACAACAGTTCTTGAAGCGATCTTGGTAAAGACACTGAAAAAGCTTTCAAGGTCTGATATTCTGCAAGATAATATTAACTACTCGTAATTAGCATAAGGAATTCAGGCAAAACATAAAAAAGGTCATATCAAGGATCAGTTTAATAAAGCTAATTGAAGAGATATAAATTCCATTATAATTAATCCCTCCAGGCTGAATCTGGTAGTTTCAACCAATCTTTGATCGCTAATGCATATTCTCGTGCCATCAAACTTGTTCCATACTGATTTGGGTGTTCTCCGTCTGCTGTCACGTACCATGATGCAAATGGCCAAATTCTAGGAAGTTGATGTGAGAATATCTTATGCATATTAATATA
>VKHI01000694.1:0-15364 GCA_015145745.1 Poterioochromonas sp. DS
TAGATCAACGAATCATAGATGATATGAGAAGAACAAAGAAGATTCAGAATATCATGATATTGTAGAAAAGGGAATATTAATTTCAAATGATTTATATTGACTTTGTTCAAGGCATCCATCTATTCATTGATTTTCTCTCCTAGTCTATGAAATCTATCAAATTAGGTGCATTCTGTGCATTCTGTGCATTCTGTGCATTCTGTGCATTCTGTGCATTCTGTGCATTCTGTGCATTCTGTGCATTCTGTGCATTCTGTGCATTCTGTGCATTCTGTGCATTCTGTGCATTCTGTGCATTCTGTGCATTCTGTGCATTCTGTGCATTCTGTGCATTCTGTGCATTCTGTGCATTCTGTGCATTCTGTGCACCTGCCCAAACACAATATCCAAAACTCTAGTATAACTTCCAGTCGATTACTTAATGATTTGAACCAATATTCTTTGATTAATAAGTACATTTATGATCGATTCAATCGTAAATTACATCAACTTTTAATATATTTCATTTATATGTTAGTTATTATGTCAATCTTTTATATTATTTCCTTATCTAACTACTGCTGTGGTATGAAATCAAAACAAAAAAAACTTGTTGAACGAGGAGGATTATCGCTAGATGGAGAAAAATTGTCAAAAGAGCACAATCAATGAACTATGAATTGTCATGGATTATATACACCTCCTAACAAGTTCACTCCAGTTCTTTATTCTTCGCGAACAAAAAAAGTCGAAGAAAGGTAAACGTATAGTGAAATATACTGTAGCATATAGAATTTTGAAGCAAAATTATCCGGAGTATAACTCCGGACAAAAGACAAAGACAAAGACAGAAAACGGAAAGAGTAGCCTTGTCAGCTTCGTTAAATCATTTCTGTGCGTTGGAACTTTTGATAGTTCTTAGCAGGTGCAGATGTGGATGCAGCCTTAGGTCGAGCGATCTTAACACCAGGGTTAATTTCAGTTAGTTGTAAGCTGGTAGGACGTGGAGCACTGGGAATGCTCTTCTCCACTGGCTCCGCTTTCTTCCACGCGGTATCATAACGAAACTTACCTTCCTCTGCTCTTCTGGCTTGATAACGATTGTAAAGATAGTAAGCAAGCCAAGAAGTGAATAAACCAACTGCTAGGAGAATGAAAGCTAATGCCAAGTCATCCTCCACAGTAGTAGAGGAAGATGAAGAGGAATACATTAACACAGCACAGCCTTGAGCGTTTCCATCACCTAAAGCATCATTATCTTGCTCTTGAGTAGCAAATGTCTCATCAGTAAGAATATAAGAGATATTCTGACTAATAGCATCTGCAGTAGGTAAGCAACTATGAGCACCATTAGCATTCGCACCGTCACTACCATTGGCAGTATCAAAGCACTTCGATGGAGTTAATGCAGCGGAAGCAGTAGTCGTAGTGACCGTGGATGTCCCAGATGTTTCCGGGTTTGTATCTTGTAACACGCCAGTGCTGGGATCAACCTTACAAGTCGATCCAACACAAAGAACTCCAACGTTCTGACGATTCGAGAAGTTATTATTCCTTGAAGAATAGTAGGAGAACCATCCATTCTTCTTCATGACCATCACTCCACCATCAAAGTACGGATATGGTTTAGCATTTAACTTTGCACAATTGAGTGGATGATTGTCAGCAACATCTTCATTGCTAATCGCATCTAATTGAGTCTGAGTCAGACATGCTTGTCCTGCACGTAAAACAAGTGAACCAGAATCAGATTGCTGGTTTAAGAAAGCCAATCGCATCATTTGCTTGTAACAAGCTTGACCAGTAGCGAGAGAATCAGTTTTATTATTGTAGCAAGGAGCATTTTCTAAGACAGTTGCATTAGCAAAGGATAATTTCTCGGTCCAAGTTAAGTTCATCGCATCGGTGTATCCTAAATAATCCTTCGGGACATTATTACCCATATGATTGGTAAAAACAATATTACTACGATCAGCACGGGAGTTTTGATCAGCATTAGCATCGGTAGAATAGGCGTTCAAGTCAGGTGGACCACCTGGAAAGAAAGCTCATGAGCAAGAAGGCAGAAACAAGAGAGCAACGTCATAATCTTACCAGTCGCATCATTACAACCACGTTGAGGATTATAATCAGACCCTGTCCATTGGAAGTGAACCATATCATTAACACCAAGACTCAAAGCATTTGGAACGAAGTCATACTCGACTGAAGGATACACCTGAACGATATTACCACGTTTCCCGCGAACATTGACATTGTAAATCTTTCCACCTGCTGCTAAGGCAGCTTTCACAGCAGTAGCATCGAAAGCAGGGGTATCAGCAGCGTCGCTACTCGCAGAGCTGGTAGTAGGAAGAGGCTTGATAGAAAACACGTAACTTCGATCTTGGAAGGTGCGACCATACTGATTCGTGTTCAGCTTTAACTTCACGAATTGCTCGGCCTTTGTTGCATCATCACCAGGACCTATAGTGACGTAAGGATCTTGATGCAAGGGAGAGCGAAGATCGCTGCTTGTGCGAGAATTGTTCTTATAGTCGACCATCCGTGCAGCACCAGCATCTACTGCATCAGAGGGCCATTGCTGGTAGTCGGCAGAGGAAATGTTATAACGAATGCGTAACACACAGGACTTGTAAGCATTTGTCATGTTTGAAAAATACTTTGATCCTTTCGGAGAAGTAGGAATCTGAGGGACCGTCCACAAGAAACGATTAGCATTCACTCCTTCAGTTACGTGAGATGCAGCAACTCCACTTTGTGCATTTTGAGAAACGACAGAACCTGAATCAGCATTTCCCAGCTGATTGACACGAGTGAATTGAGTCTTTGCACAAACAAAGCTATTGTTAGCAAGGTTCAAGTTATCAGCATGACTGATTTCAAACCAATGAAATCCAGCCTTTACACAAGCCTCTTTGTTATTATACCACTTACGTTGTTGCCACATTTGACTGTTAAGCTTCAAGGAAAGAGGTTGACTGCCGTTATGAGAGACATCACAGTAGCCTTTCTTGTTCCAATTCATTGTATTATTCATGTAATACTCGCATCTTTTGGTGCAAGATTTGCTGTATTTGTAGCAAACGGTGTCATTAGCACTGTCAGACAAGACTGCGATGTCAATCCAAGGTGATGGAGCCCACCAAGGATAGTAGTCGCGTTCTTCAGGACATTCAAAACCATGACGATTTCCGTTCGGATTTTGACGAGTGCCACGTTGATCATCACGATTCACTTGTTGATCAGCTGTATACAAACCTTTATTTCTCTCAGTGTATTGACATCTTTGATAATGATCATAGCTCTCATGCATGCCATATCTCTGTGTTTCTAACAAAATAAGATTATATTGAGAAGAAAGAGAAGATAACGAAGTCAAATCGTACCTAATGTACTTGGAATTGCATCACTTTCATCATCATTGATGGTGTCAGTCGCGGCATCTTCAGCATCAAGTGGTACACCATCTCTTGGTGCAGCGATATTCGTTCCACTGCGGAAATGTTGAGTTCCAAAGTATTCACTGTCATTGCCGGCTTTATTCGTGACCCAAGGCCAGAAGTCATCGACACGAGGATCTAAAGTATCCTCACAAGCATATTGTATCACCAGCTCACAACTAATTTTAGAGTTTCCGCCACAGCCGTGCTGATTCGTCCATTCCAGTGGAAGAACACTGCCAGAGTAATAATAAATACGCTTGTTTTGAGTGAAGGTACTGGTAGTTCCTGTGGTCACATCAACAGCAGTAAACGTGGCAGTGCCATTTTCAGCTTGAAAAACAGCATTCCCCACACCACGAGGACATGCATAACCACCATTATTGTTGTTCTGACTGAGAAAATCGCGTAGTTAGCAAAGAAAGGACAAGAATTATGTATGATTTATTACCTATTGAACAAACGGTTGGCGTTGTCTCGGTTGACATTCCGCTCACAGTTTCTATCATTACTACCACGAGGATTATGAAAGTAAATATCGGCAAAACTCGCTTGTAGATTTAAAACAACGACAAAAAAGGTCACAATAAATTGTATCATCTCTCTAAGGATTGATGCACTTATCAAAGAAATACTACCGCGTGTTAATCCTTTAAAAACAAGACGGAACAGGTAAAAATGAACCCAAAAAGATCCAAAAATAAGATGTTTTTGTTTCTGGTACAAAGTTGTGTGTTGTTGGCTGTTTAAATATGTAAATCTGAATTCTTAAAGCTCGCAAGGGAAGGGCCTTCTTCATCTCTCTCCCAAGTTTTCTGAGACCTAGCTCAAAGTTCATCAACTTTTCATGGTAGAAGCATATATGATTGACTACATTTACAAATAAACACTAAATAGGTTCGAAAGTGAATGATCGCCCGTAGAAGCATTCGGGTACTAATTGGAATAATCCGAATAAGTCATTTTTCACATCCTTTCGAACACTTCAAAGAAGGAAAATAACCATCCATCCAAAGTCAAGAGCGCGGATGAAATAAATGCTCTGAAAAGACTGGAACGGAGCCCCTTTGAACTGACAGCATGTTTGAACAGATATAAATTATGGGTAGAAATCTCAAAACATCAAAAAGGATAAAAAAGCCAATTTTTCATAAAATCAAGTTTCTGAAAAATCATCTGTTCGATCGATAATGGGCGCACCATCTGGGCGATACCGTTACCGGAAGGCCCAGCAACTTAGGAGAGAGAGAATTTTAATTTTGACCGTTGAAAGACAATTTTCGAAAACTAAAAAATTAGAAGGTTTTGAGGAGAGAAGAGTGAGTTTTTCATTCACATAAATCGATTTTTTCTGAAACGGCAAAATTTGAAGCTCATCTGACAATTTATTGGTAGGAACAAGTCTAACAACATTAGCAGTTTGTTGTAATAACTGATTTGGTGATTAAGAAATGAAGTTCTTGTTGCTTATCTTAGTAATCTTTCAGTTTGTTGGCAAGGTTGAAGCCATACAATTAGAGAATAATGCATTGGAAAGGCTCGCAGAGAAGAACAGTAAGTGTTAGGTGTTTTTTTTTCCTTCTGCGAGGATCAATAGAACTCACCAAAAATTCTCGATAGGGTTAGCTGATTTGCATTCGGCGAAGATTTCTGTGGAAGATTTTCATGTTGTCACGTATCTTGCACCAAATGGTAAACGTGTCGAAGTCAGAGCTATCAGTGCAGTTCCGACACACGAACCAACTGAAGCCCCATCTGAGGAGCCGAGTGAAGAACCCACTGAAGAGCCCACCAACGTTCCTTCCAATCGGCCTTCCAGCCGTCCTTCGAACTTTCCGTCGACTATCCCAAGCTCCCGTCCATCATCGCAACCATCATCAAGACCCTCGCGCCGACCAAGTTCACAACCGACGAGTCAACCAACCAACTCACCAACTGCACCTTCTTTCCGCCCGACCTTCCAACCTTATGCTCCAAGTCCTGTTCCAACCGTACGAGTCACTGATAATGTCAATGTCACGACGGAGTATCAGTTCGGGTCAGTGAATGCGGTTCAACTCAATAATGTCAGTGTCGCCACCATCACAACAGTCATTCAACAAGTAGCACCAAAACCATCAACAGTGATAGTGCAGAGTTTTACCCGCATTGATGATGGTAATGGAACACGTCGCCGTCTCGAAGGTGATTGGTCGTTGTCATTGACAAGTGCTAAGGTGGAGATAGAAGCAGCAAGAAGGAAATATTATCGTTATCGAGTGGTTGCCAGTATAATCTTCAATTTGGTTAATTTCCCAGGTCAAGATGCTTCGACAGTAGCAGCATCCAAGACGCAGTTGATTAAGGAGGTTGGTACGAATGGAACCTTTGTGCGTGCATTACGTCAATTGGCTTTAGCGAACAATGCAACGCAACTCTTCAATACTACTGTTGAGGGTGTCAATGTGACTCATTCAGTCGTTCCTCCTACTGCAAGTGATGATGATTCTTCATCACACACGGCTCGCTTGACCAACGGTCAGATCGCGGGTTTAATAGTCGGCTGCGTCGTGGGAACTGGATGCTTACTGACTATTTTATATTTCTTCATCGTGAATAAACGTGCGAATACAAAATATGATTATATTGGTAACCATTATAATGATTACGCAGAGAAGGAGTTTCAAGGAGGTTATTTTGATGATACTGTTACTATTAATGTTGGAGGAGTTGGTGGTAGTTCTACTCATCAGATGGCGAAACATGATGAAGGAGAACATTCTCTCTAATATTCTTTTGAAATGAATTATGGTGTTATTTGAGTTAATCAGGACCTGATGTTCAAATGTTCTTATCTGTCTTTTCAGGTTTAAACGAGGCTGGCGTATCTTAGATTATTATGAATTCTGCGAACGTTTCTTGTTTGTACTTGTTTGTACTTGTTTGTTTGTCTGTTTTTCCTTCTTGGACGTGATGATATCGAAAGGCATAAATGTCTAACAGATGGGTTGAGTTACATGAATACTTTCACTTTAACTCAATCTATTGTCGTTGTTGTTCTTCTCCCCTATCGAAATTCTATTCTGGCTCTCAATATACCTTTTTTTCTTGTGATTAATTTTGTGCGTTATTATACTCCTATACTTAAGATGCAGTCCAATAACTCATATTTCATACGTTTTTGTCAAATTACTTTCAAAAAATTGAAGTAACTGGTAAGTTTATTGATGTAGTAGGGCAATCTGAACCTGATATTTAATCGCCTGCTCTACTCAATGTTGTAACTCAGTGATGTATTGACTTCATGAATTTTGTTTGCTTGTTTGTATATTTCTTTCTTCTTCTTTGGTGATTGTAAAATTAAAATAAGAAATTTCTCATTTCTACTGGGCACACTGAAAAAGAAACTCTCAGGCTACAATTCAGAACGTACAGGCTTGCTAATCACTGAACCAATGTTCCTGCTCGATTTTTGGAACTATCTTTTATGTGTTTTGATAGGAACACTGGCTTGGAATTCGCGATGAGAAGAGCTTGAGTGTGAATCGTTTTGCATGAAAACGATCGTCTACGAAGAGAGGGAAACGATAGTTTTGTGGCTTGAATTATTGGATTGAGAAGAGAAGGATAGTACTTCATAGATCTCATAACAAATAACAATAATAAATAATACACAAAATAATGGCGGATAATAAACCTAAATCTTTCGCTCGTCGTGATCATTTACGTGCAAATGAACGAAGAATTCAAGCAAAATGGGAAGAAGAAAAACTTTATTTCTCAACACCTGAACCAGGCAAAGAGAAGTTTATGGTTACCTTCCCATACCCATATATGAATGGAAAATTACATTTAGGACATGCTTTTAGTTTAACCAAGGCAGAATTTACTGCAAGATTTCAACGTATGCTTGGAAAGAATGTTCTTTTCCCTTTTGGCTTTCACTGTACTGGTATGCCAATTCAAGCAGCAGCCAATAAATTAAAAGAAGAAATTGAAAAATATGGTAACCCACCAAATTTTACTGAAGAAGATGAAACACCTAAGGAAGGTGAAGCTCCTCCTGCGCCACCTGCGGAGGAAGCAAACACTACTGCCAACGCTGATGGACCACAACCTCAGAAAGGACGCGGTAAGAAGACCAAGCTTGTCGTCAAGGGTCAAGCAGGAAAGAATATTCGTCAATGGGATATTTTAGCAAAGATGGTTCCTGAGGAGATCATTCCAGAGTTCGTTGATCCTATTCGTTGGGTGAACTACTTCTCTCCTTTAGGTATGCACGATCTGAAGAAGTTCGGAGCTGCTATCGACTGGCGTCGTTCCTTCGTCACTACTTCTCACAATCCTTACTATGATGCCTTTATTCGCTGGCAATTCAATCAATTAAAGGAGACCGCCCGTGTGAAGAGCGGTTACCGTCCTTCCATCTACTCCGTTAAAGATGCCCAAGTTTGCGCCGACCACGATCGTGCTAGTGGTGAAGGAGTTATTCCACAAGAGTACACTTTAATCAAATTACGCGTAGTTGATACCTCGAAACATGCTGTTATCGATCAGATTCGCAAGCAGTTCCCTGACAGTGGTATCTACCTCGTTGCTGCCACTCTTCGTCCTGAGACTATGTACGGTCAGACAAACTGTTTCGTCCTTCCTGAAGGAAATTACGGTGCTTATGTCTTCCAGAACCAGGAGATCTTTGTGATGAGTGAGCGCTCTGCTATCGGTCTTGCTCATCAAGGATATGCTGCTGCTGATTGGGGCAAGATCGTTCAAGTGGGTAGAAAGTTCACCGGTCAAGAGATTATTGGCCTTCCATTAGAGCCACCTTTATCTCAGTATCGTTTAGTCTACACTCTTCCTCTCATTACTATTAGTATGGGCAAGGGAACAGGTGTTGTTACTTCAGTGCCTTCTGATGCTCCTGATGACTACATTGCCTTGAAGGAATTAAAAGACAAACCACTCTGGCGAGAGAAGTTTGGAGTCACTGAGGAGATGGTTGCACCATTCTCATCCGTGCCTATTATTGACATCCCAGGCTATGGCGTGTGCTCTGCCGCGAATCTCTGTGAGGAGAAGGAAGTAAAGTCATCAAAGGACTACGAGAAGCTGAAAGCTATTAAGGAAGAGGTCTATCTTAAGGGCTTCTATGAAGGTGTCTTACAGGTTGGACCTTATGCCGGACAGAAGGTCTGTGATGCCAAGCCAATCATTCGCAATGAACTCATCCAAGCAAACCTTTCTCTGCCTTACTTCGAGCCTGAGAGCACTGTTATGTCTCGTTCTGGTGATGAATGTATCGTTGCTTTAACTGACCAGTGGTATTTGACATACTCTGATGCTGACTGGAAGGAGCGAGTTGTCGGACATCTTAACTCCGGTAACTTTAACATGTACAACCAAGGCATCCGTGATGCAATGTTCGGAGCCGTCGATTGGCTGAAGGAGTGGGCTTGCTCGCGTGAGTTTGGTCTTGGAACAAAGCTTCCATGGGATCAGAAGTGGGTGATTGACTCTTTGTCTGACTCGACCATCTACATGGCCTACTACACCATTGCTCATCTGTGGCATGCTTCGGGCGATCTGTCAGGAAACAGTGAAGGCAATCCTGATGCTTCTCTCTTTACTGATGAAGTGTTCTCCTATATCTTCTTAGGCAAGGAGCTTCCTGCCGATGTTGGTGCAAAGTTCCCAGCACAATTCCTTGAGAAGCTTCGAGAAGAATTCCTTTACTGGTATCCTCTTGACCTGAGAGTGTCTGCGAAGGATTTGATTCCTAACCACTTGATGATGAGTCTTTACAATCATGCAGAGATCTGGAAGGATACTCCTGAACTCTGGCCACGTGGTATGTATTGTAATGGTCACGTCCTCGTTGATGCAGAGAAGATGTCTAAGAGTAAGGGAAACTTCATCTTGATGGAGGAAGGAGTCGAGGAATACTCTGCTGATGCCATGCGTTTCGCTCTTGCGGATGCAGGAGATGGTTTAGAAGATGCAAACTTTGATCGAAGTGTTGCAAATCAAGCCATTTCCTATCTCTTCGTTGAGGAGGAGTGGGTGAAGTCAGTGCTTCCTTCCATCGCTCAGACGACAAGTAATGAAGTCGACACTTCCTCCTTCTCGTTTATGGAACGAATCTTCGACAATGAGATGCACTACCTGATCGCAGAGGCGAAGAAAGACTTCTTAACAATGAACTATCGCGAGGGAATCCATCGTGCTTGGTATGATATGATGATCATTCGTGACTTGTATCGTGATTGGGCACAACGCACAGGTCGTCCTATGCACCCTGCTCTTCTTAGACGCTTCATTGAGTCAGTGGCGTTGATGATGCAGCCAATCACTCCTCACTGGTCTGAGATCATCTATGAGCTTCTGACATCAGGTCAAGGAGTTCTGTCGTGACACAGTCATGGCCAGCTTACCAGCCATCCGATCCAATGATTCGCAAGCAATTCGTGTTCTTTAAGAACTTCTTAAAGACGATTCGTGCAGAGTCTTTAAAGCAGAAGAATGTTCGTCAAGTGCTTATCTTCACTGCATCATCCTACACAGCGAAGCGTGTTCTTGTCTTACAATACATGCAAACACAATGTGATGCATCAGGAAAGTTCGCACAAAGCTTTATTAAGGATCTTCGAGCATTCATTGAGAGCACAGAAGAGCTGAAGGGAGAGATGAAGGAAATGATGCAGTTCGGATCTTTCATGCGGGACGAGGCAGAAGATCGTGGTGTGGATGCATTGGCTGTGACTCTGTCGTTTGATCAGATTGACATTCTTCGAGAGAATCATGCTTATTTACAGAAGGTGTTAGAGGTGGAGGATGTGGTTATTCAGGATGTTCGTGACGTCACAGTGACGGAACACCAGAGAAGAGCAGCTCAGGCAGTTCCTGGTAAACCATCGTTCCTCTTCGTCTCGAATAAGAAATAAACACAAGGACCGCAATCATGTCTCACATGATAAGTCTCTCTATTTCATACATAAAAATTAATAATTATAATAAATAAAAAAGCGATAATATAATATAAAATAGATGGAATTGAATTAAATTAGATTTTCAAGAAAATCGATTTTTCTAATAAAAAGCACAGTGCTCTATTGATTCAAACAAACTTCATTAACATCCCTTCCTAATCGTACGTTTACGAGAGAAATCAATCAAAGAATTACAAACCGTTTTAAAACTTACGCACGAATGAACATTTCAAAAGCCAATTTTTTGATGGATTGTTTACCTGATTATCTTTACTACTCTTTTCGAGATTCTTTGAGTCAAGATGATTATCAACAACTATTGAATACTTCAAAGAAGATATTTTCTGATTTACGAAGGAAGACTATTATTTATCGTTTAACTCATGAACATTGTATGAAGTTTTGTGACGATGAAAACTTTCGCAATGAATTATTACAAAAGGTTGAGAATCCTTCCATACAAATAAGGATGGAATTAAATTATTTCGAGATTCAAAATTACAAAGAAGTATTAGACCTAGTTCCAGTTTATTTAATATGTACTCCCTCCTTTCCACGTCGGAAGACACCCACTCCCTCCCCGGCTATGCAAAATATTAAAGAATTTACCCTGGAGGAGTACGACGAAAATACTCTCTTTTTAGATTTCAGTCAGTGTGCAAAGGTTAAATACATCTGCTGCAACGAAGTTACAGATACTTCAGTATTGAAAGATTGTGAAGATGTAACACTTTCCTGTAAGAATATAAGGGATTTTAATAGTTTAGGGAAACAAAGAAGATTATCAATCACCAATAATGCCCATCTTACCAATGTTATGAACTTTCGTTCCATTCGAACACTTATTTTGAAAGGTTGTTGGAATCTAGTCGATGTCAGTCCACTACACGGTGTTTATGATCTTTCTCTTCTTTCCTGTTCGGCAGTATCAGATATATCTTCATTAGGAGGTCATCATCGCTTAGAGATTTCAGATTGTAATCCAATACTGTCGGGTTATCATGTGTTAGAAGACATTCCAATTGTGAAGCTAGGTGCGTGTAATATTTCAGATGTTTCTGTCTTGAGCAATGCAAAGGTTGTCCATTTAGAAGACTGTAACTGTTTAGTGGATGTGAGTGCTTTAAAAGGAGTAAGAGACTTAACTTTAAGATATTGTGAGAAAATCGAAGATATCTCAATGCTAACAACAGTTCAGAAGCTAACTTTATGCAATTTACCTCAATTAAAGAAATATGAAGGAATCAATGAATCGATGAATTTATCCCTTCAGGGCAACTCTTTCGATCATGAGATGTTTGCGAGATTTCCGAATGTAAAGAGCATTGAATGCGCTAAAATCCCTTTTGATAAACTCATACCATTGTTACCATCTTTTACTAATCTTCATTCTTTGACCTTTTATGGTTCGGCCTCAATCGTCGAAATTGAAGTTTGTATTGATATTCATACAGTTATCATTGAACACTGTGAAATGGGTAGTATTCGTGGTCTTGGAAAGAATCGTGTTGTTCGATTAATCTCTTGTCGCGGTGATGTTTTAGATGTAAGTCCCCTAGCAACAGTTCCATTAGTATCAATAATTGACTGTAGATTTAAAATGATGAATTATGAAAGTTTACAAAATGTTCCACGATTAAAAGTCGATCGTGCTAATGGAAAATATCCTTATTTCTCACATTTAGAATTCTCCCCTATTTTTTCGCACTGATTCAGCTGGAATATTCAATTTTGTTAAATACCTAACGGATTATCATTTGATCATAGTGCTATGACCAAACATCATACTTTAGTCATTGGTGAAAGAATTTTACTTCACATCACTAAGAAGGTCTGTGATCATTCGCAATATTTTACTTAACCCAGTACAATTCCTTGAGAAGCTTCGAGAAGAATTCCTTTACTGGTATCCTCTTGACCTGAGAGTGTCCGCGAAGGATTTGATTCCTAACCACTTGATGTTGAGTCTTTACAATCATGCAGAGATCTGGAAGGATACTCCTGAACTCTGGCCGCGTGGTATGTATTGTAATGGTCATGTTTTCGTTGATGCAGAGAAGATGTCTAAGAGTAAGGGAAACTTCATCTTGATGGAAGAAGGAGTCGAAGAATACTCTGCTGATGCCATGTGTTTCGCTCTTGCTGATGCAGGAGATGGTTTAGAAGATGCAAACTTTGATCGAAGTGTTGCATTGTGCCCAATCACGATACAAGTCACGAATGATCATCGTATCGTACCAAGCACGATGGATTCCCTCGCGATAGTTCATTGTTAAGAAGTCTTTCTTTGCCTCTGCGATGAGGTAGTGCATCTCATTGTCGAAGATTCGTTCCATAAACGAGAAGGAGGAAGTGTCGACTTCATTACTTGTCGTCTGAGCGATGGAAGGAAGCACTGACTTCACCCACTCTTCCTCAACGAAGAGGTAAGAGATTGCTTGATTTGCACAGGCCGTCCAATGCACCCTGCTCTTCTTCGACGCTTTATTGAGTCAGTGGCGTTGATGATGCAGCCAATCACTCCTCATTGGTCTGAGATCATCTATGAGCTTCTGACATCAGGCCAAGGAGGTTCTTTTGTGACACAGTCATGGCCAGCTTACCAACCATCCGATCCAATGATTCGCAAGCAATTCGTGTTCTTTAAGAACTTCTTAAAGACGATTCGTGCAGAGTCTTTAAAGCAGAAGAATGTTCGTCAAGTGCTTATCTTCACTGCATCATCCTACACAGCGAAGCGTGTTCTTGTCTTACAATACATGCAAACACAATGTGATGCATCAGGAAAGTTCGCACAAAGCTTTATTAAGGATCTTCGAGCATTCATTGAGAGCACAGAAGAGCTGAAGGGAGAGATGAAGGAAATGATGCAGTTCGGATCTTTCATGCGGGACGAGGCAGAAGATCGTGGTGTGGATGCATTGGCTGTGACTCTGTCGTTTGATCAGATTGACATTCTTCGAGAGAATCATGCTTATTTACAGAAGGTGTTAGAGGTAGAGGATGTGATTATTCAGGATGTTCGTGACGTTACAGTGACTGAACATCAAAGAAGAGCTGCTCAGGCAGTTCCTGGTAAACCATCGTTCCTCTTCGTCTCGAATAAGAAATAAATATAAACAACTTTATCACGTCTCACATAATAAGGTTTCTCTCCTTAATAAGTTTTCTCTCTCACATAATAAGTAGATCTTTTGTCTCTATCCCATACATAAAAAATAATAAATAGAAAACGATAAAATAAAAGAGAAATCGAAGCAATAACTTTTATTAAATTAGACTTTAGGGAAAATCGACATTTCTATTACCCTCTAACTATTTTTGGTTCCGAATATTTTTCACATTCCTTTTGATATCTTTTTGAATATCTTTGACAGAATTTAATTCAAACAAACTTCATTTCCTTCCCTTCTTAGTCGTACTTTTACGAGTGAAACAATCAAAGAAATACAAACCTTTTTAAAAGATCAGTTTAAACCAACACTCAAATGGGTTGTTTATCTGATTGTTTTTACTACTATTTCCGAGATTATTTGACTCAAGATGACTGTCAACCCTAACCCTAACTCTAACCCTAAGTAGTACGTTTATCATGTGCTAAAGGATATGTCAGGTTATCCAGTCTTCTTCTCCACAAAAGTTATAAAACCGATAATATAAATTAGAAATCAAATGAATAAAGTTAAAAATTCTCACTATGGCAACATAGTCTGCTCACTGCTTCTGATGATGAGAGTTATTGCAACAAGTTTTCTCCTTATTTCATATCTAACAAGTTATTCAGATAACTTCATATAGAAATGAAATCCGCTACAATAATGCCTCCAAATGAATCCAACGTAAATTCGATTTTAGGGAAAATCGACCTTTTTTTTGGATATTCGGACTAGTGTCCTTATCTTCCTCTCTTTAATTAACACACAATTTAATTGAAGCAAACTTCATTAACTTTGAGTAAATTCAATCAAAGAATTACAAGTCTTTTGAAAGATCATTGGAGCCAACACTCAAATGGATTGTTTACCTGATTGTCTTTACTACTATTTCCGAGATTATTTGAGTCAAGATGATTATCAACAACTATTAAATACTTCAAAGAAGATATTTTCTGATTTACGAAGGAAGACTATTATTTATCGTTTAACGACAAAATATTCTATCAAATATTGTGAAGATGAAAGCTTTCGTCATCAATTATTGCGAAAGGTTGAGAATCCTTCCAAACAAATAATAATAAAATTAAAAAACTTAGAGAATCTAAATCATAAAGAAGTATTAGACCTATTTCCGGTTTATTGTATATGTACTTCCCCCTCCTTTCCACGTCAGAAGACTCCCATTCCCTCCCCCGCTATGCAAACTATCAAAGAATTCACCCTGAACGAGTATAACGAAAATACTCCCTTTTTAGATTTCAGTCAATGTGTAAAGGTTACTTACATCTGCTGCAACAAAGTTACAGATATTTCAGTCTTGAAAGACTGTGAAGATGTAACACTCTTTTCCTGTGAGAATATCACCGATTTTAGTAGTTTAGGGAAACAAAGAAGTTTATCAATCACCAATAATGCTCATCTTACCAATGTGATGAACTTTCGTTCTATTCGAACACTCATTTTTGACTATTGTCTGAATCTAGTCGATGTCAGTCCACTTCACGGTGTTTATGATCTTTCTCTTGTTTCCTGTTCGGCAGTATCAGATATATCTTCATTAGGAGGTCATCATCGCTTAGAAATTTCGGATTGTAATCCAATACTGTCGGGTTATCACGTTTTAAAGGATATTCCAATAGTGAAGCTAGTTGACTGTGATATTTCAGATGTTTCAGTCTTGAGCAATGCAAAGGTTGTCCATATAGAAGACTGTAACTGTTTAGTGGATGTGAGTGCTTTAAAAGGAGTAAGAGACTTAACCTTAAGGCATTGTGAGAAAATCGAAGATATCTCAATGTTAACAACAGTTCGGAAGCTAACT